>JNET01029282.1:0-11767 GCA_000697455.1 Basidiobolus heterosporus B8920 | reverse complement strand
GTTTTCTTGGTTTTCTCTTCTTCAGTTTCCGGTGGGACTCCGGATGGGGCGTTCGTCTTTGCGCACTCCATAACAGATGCAGGCTTAGGATTAGCACGACTGCGACGCTTCCTACCGTATATGTAGCATTTGCACAACTTGAGCAATGGCGAATCCCCAGTTGGGGGGACCTTCACGTATTTTCCACGGCACGAATAAAAGATAGTACCAGAAATCATAGTAAGCAAGGCAGGAAACAGAAAACTAAGCCAGAAACCAATACGGCTTTCGGCGTATGGGGAAATGAGACCACCAACAAGGGAACCAGCATGCATGACCCCGATGAAATAATGGTACATTGTCATGCAATTAATCTCCGGGTCTACCACCACAGTCTCTCCCTTGATTTTCTTGATCTTCATCTTGTCCGTCTGAAACTGATCAGCAGCCATGGGTTGTACGAGAGTCTTGATTCCTCCGGACCCACAAGCTAAATAAGTGTTACTATTACTGCATGGAATCTTTTAAACCAAGAAGAGGTCACTTACCGATAATGATGATTGACACGCAATAGCCGGGAAGTCCAGCTCCGGCCTCTAGTGCGGGTGGGATTGAGGTCAATGTCAAAAGAGTCCATCCAACGACAAACACGCAACACGAGAACAGGATGGCTTTGTATTTCCCCCAGTACTGATCGCAGATGATTCCAATGAATAACGGCCATATGTAGCATACTAAAGCGAAGACTTGCTTAAGTGCGTAAGCGGTCGTTTCACCTTTTCCTAGAGCACCAGCTGGCTTTTTGTGATGTAATGGCCATCTCACATAGTTCATAAAGGTGATCACACCACCACGAAATGCGAATCGATCACTGAACTCAACTATCAAATGTACAAATCAAATGCACAAATCAAATGGATACACATAAGGATAAATGGTGATTGATTTAATATGACATTGACTTGTGATTGATTTAATGTGGCATTGACTTACCCAGGAGAATAATCCACGCTGCTAATGGAATCCGCTCACCCACTCTACGTAAGTTCCTAGTGTCTACTCCGTCGACTTCAGTGAGCCTTCCAGCAACAACGTCCTTCTCCTTAACTTTCTCGAAACTCTCCTCTTTGTAATACGTATCTTCCATCATCATGGCTAAGTAAAGGAGAGCCACTCGAGTTTAAATACTAAAATACACCCAAGGCAAACCTTGATACCTTCAAAGTTTTCTTCAACAGGAAGAAGGATTTCCCTTAAGGAGAGACCCGAATTGCCACATGTATTTTAATCGAACGATATTGGACAATCTACAATGCAGTAGATATGTCCAGGTAGCCGGATGCCGACCATCCTAGAGGTACGTGAAAAAAATCCCAAAAATGGTCAAATGTATGTTAGCCTAACTATAAGCATGAAGTAGTCCGAACCAACAGGAACAGCATCCCTCGCCCAGTATCTAATTAGGGCGATAGATCGTTTTGTCTATCTTTGTTGATGATCTTTTCTCCGTAGTCTTTGTTCTTTTAAGTGCCCCAACAAAGCAATACCACCTGAGCTTTCTACAACATAGCCCTAACTTGGCTTATCTCACTGCTGGATTGAGCAAAAGTGGAATTTCCCTAATTCAGTACCATTGGTCACCAAAACCAGAGACTGCTTTTAGTAAGACTTCTCATCACAAAGTGACTGATATGCCTCAGGTTGCTGATTTGTTAGGTGGTCACAGCACGTTGGTCGATTGTACCGTTGTGAACGAGTACAACAGCGAATATGGTAGAAGTCGGGGTTTTTCTAGCAACATGACAAGCAACATGACAAGCAACATGATAAGTAACATGACAAGCAACATGATAAGTAACATGACAAGCAGCATGGTCTAAAAACTGACAGTGAGACAGCAACTAACCTGATTCCAAGTTGATTTGAAAAAAATATACGTCATTTAAATTATTTGCCATACTTGCCCCGGTTTTGCCTTAATCCAACACAACAATCCGTTCATTGATAGATTTTATTAGTAAGAATCTCTATAAAAATACTTACCCCAACGACTCCGACACATCACTGCCTCAAAGGAACTAGACCAATATTCCTAAGATGGCGAGATTCTCCCTATTTTACCGTGTTCTGATGTGTTTCCAAGTGTTTTGATGGATTTCAATCACAATTCAGCAATTTAGGTTTTAAATTTGATTTCTAATCAATTCTATATTTCTTCAGGCGATTTCCAAATAGGCTTCAAATCTCAAGCCCGGAGTCTCGTCTTTCGGTCACCCCATGATCCCCGTGTATCTTCAGTACATCCTGACAGTCAACAACACTAGCAGCTCTCTGAGATATGGAGTGATAGATTGTCTGCTTTTAGATCCGAAGTCCATGTTTGGGTGAGTAAAGTTTAGGAGACCATAGATTTGCCTGAAATGCGATTTGTTTGAGATCAAAATAGTGCGAGCAGAAATCGATGAACTTACATTGGGTTTACGTTGTCATGGCTTTCACGCGTCACTCGTAATCAACGGTAGTAATCTTCCCGTAACTCTACATTGTATCTGACCGTTTTGTTACAAATTGCTACGCTTACATTGAAGGTGTTAAGCTTGAATAGATCAAAAATATACCGGATGTTATGGAACTTCTTAATGTTCTTATTTACCCATAATTTTCCGAGTAAAATTTTCGAATTATGAAAAATCACTGGAATTTGATTCCTTCAGAGCCAGCACTTAATTATTCATTTAAAATTATACCAATATTCTAAGCCCAACATTACCACAATTTTAGAGATAATCAGATTACACTGGATAGTAGCACGGGATTGCTCACTTTCCCATGTCAACATAAAATTTACACCCAGATTTCCTACATCATCATAAGATTTTGAAAGTTCACCTATAGATTTATTGTTTAAAGTAGGCATTTATGCTTTTCAAACATGTAGACTTGCTAAGGGAAGTACCAGAAACCTACTACTACTGAATATGCTTATAAGTAAATGGAAGTATCAATTTCTGACAAGACAGTGTTAAATCATATGTTGCTCAAAGTGTAATAAGCCATTTTGAATGTGTGGAGCAGTTGTTCAAGTGCTACATTTACCAGAAATTGAGCATAGTTGCAGGTGTTGAAACTCACATAATTTAGAATCTAATTATCTTTACTTATCAATTTCTTGGATTTACTCTGAATATTTTCACTAACTCAGAAGTACCCAGATCACTTGACTTTCTCAAACATATCCAAGTGACCCCTAACTTTGCACATTTGCCCCTGAGATATTTTGTAACTCATTTTACACGTTACTTTACTTACATAGTAAAAAATCTTCAAAGTCTACATTGCCCTAAATAGATCTGTAAGCAAAGACTACATATTCTTAAAATTCAAATCCCACGCAATAATTCACAGAGTTTCATAAGCTAACAAAATAGCTACATACATCTCTGAAGAGCTTTAGGAGCATACTGTAGAAGTTTTAGCTCATGTGGGCACGTTTAAGCCTATCATAACATTCTAAACAAAGCTGTAGCTAGATGGAGGTTTGGATATAGAAAAATTTACTTGGTATATGACTACTCAGTGGAATGAGAGTATTGAGACTCATATTTAAGTACCTGACTATTCGTATAGAAAACTTAACCTTGTAATATCTATGAACACAATTCGACAGTCCAATTTCTAATGATGATGCAAATGTCTGATACAAATTAGGGAATCTTGTCGGCTGGTAAACATCTGTACTCGTTGGCTATTTATACCTCCCCTTTTTGTTCTATCATCTGAACCCTTAGTGCTTCTGTCTTGGCTCGCTCCTCATCCCTCTTGTCGTAATGACCAAAGAAGTGCCAGAATACAATACTCATGACACCGTTAGCAATTGAGAAACCACCATAAGTCCAAACTTTCTGGGATACTGAAGATAACGCCAAGTCAATTAAAGTAGCACCAGCATACGGAAGTAAATATAGAGCTGCCACAAGACCCTTCATGGATTGTGGTGTTCGAGTATAGCAATACTCCAATGGTGTTACCACAACGAAAACTATTAAAGAGACAAAGTTGTTTAGAACTAAGAAGTGTGGGTGACAAGTGCAAATAGTCTAGTTACTTTCTGATAATGCCATTAAAAAGTATGTGATAAGCTGCCACCATACAGGGAGCTCTGGTAGTTTGTTCAACTTGCGTCTGTGAATTTGATCTTGAATAATAGCTGAGCTTGCCATACCCAAAGCACCTAATATGAAGCCTACGACCATACGCTTCATAGGGCGGAACATAATATTGAATCGTTGCAACGTTGGATATACAAAGTACATAAGGAACGGAACCAGCGAAATGACAAAGAAAGAGTTGAAGTTAAACATGACATCGTTGGGAACTGGGCGATTCATAGAAGCAGCCTGGGACACCAAGCTAGAAGTAACTTGGTTGTTGCCTAGTGCCCATACAATAGTCGGAGCAAGAACTTGAAGAGATTATCCAGGTTATTAATGAATGCGGACGAAAGGATATCTGAATCAAGTGACTTACTTTTGCAGGCATCCAACGTGCTGATTGCCTCGTCAACAAACTGGTCATCCCATGTTTTCTTGGTTTTCTCTTCTTCAGTTTCCGGTGGGATTCCAGGTGGAGCGTTAGTCTTTGCGCACTCCATAATGGATACAGCCTTAAGATTGGCGCGACTACGACGCTTCCTACCGTACATGTAGCATTTGTACAGTTTGACCAAAGCCGAATCCCCAGTTGGGGGGACTTTGACATACTTGCCACGATAGGAGAAAAACAAAGTAGTGGAGAGCATAGTAAGCACTGTGGGGAATAAAAAGCAAAGCCAGAACCCAACATTGATTTCGATGTACGGAGAAACAACACCACCAACAAGTGAGCCAGCTTGCATGAAACACATGAAGTGATGGTATACTTGACGAGAATTGATCTCTGGGTCTACCACCACGGTCTCTCCCTTGATTTTCTTGATCTTCATCTTGTCCATCTGGAATTGATCGGCTGCCATAGGTTGAACAAGACTTTTAATCCCTCCAGAGCCGCATGCTAACACGTTCAAAACTAAGGTTATTTGTATTAAATGGGGTTTTGGAGATAAGGAAAGCCAGCCTACCGATAATGATGAGCGACACACAATAGCCTGGAAGTCCGGCACCGGCCTCTAGTGCGGGTGGGATTGATGTCAATGTCAAAAGAGACCACCCAACGGCAAACAGACAACAGGAAAACAGAATAGATTTGTATTTCCCCCAATATTGATCGCAAATAATCCCCAGAATTAACGGCCATATGTAGCACACCAAAGCAAAGACCTGCTTCAGTGCATATGCAGTTGTCTGGCCCTTCCCCAGAGCACCAGGCGGTTTTTTGTGATGAGCAGGGTACTTGGCGTAATTCATGAAAGTAATCACACCGCCACGAAATGCAAACCGCTCACAGAACTCAACTAGCGTACAAAAGGTTTTTAATGGATTTTCTCAATTTTAATGATATGTCAACTTACTCATGATAATGATCCATGATGCCAGTGGAATTCGCTCTCCCACCCTACGCAACGCTTGTGTATTTACATCATCTAGCTCTGTTAAGCTTCCAGCGGCGATGTCTTTCTCTGAGCTCGTGTGCGCAACTTGGAAATTCTCTTCTTTTTTATGCGTATCGCGTATCATTGTTAGAGGTTGGCAAGAAAAGATGGCAGCTTAAATAAGAACAAATATTCAAGGATTTTCCAAAACCAGGATCAGGTTGCATTCTCGATAGGTCGAGACTACGACCATCAACCAAATTATTCAAGTCCAGAAGGGAAACTCAATCGAATAAGTCAGTTATAGTATGAATTCATCCTAACCATCGCACTTAAAAGGACACAAACTACGGGAAAACATTGATCAACATTGAATTAATCTTGAGGCTTGTTATAGACATTGGCAAAAGGTGATCAACCTGCCTATTCTTGCCCGTTCTTCTAAATATATTTTTGTCGAAACACTCTAATGAACAAAGAGTATGGAAATGGATGTCTAGACTCGCATTCGCAAATCGGCTAAGTCGGCTTTCTGTGATCAGCGTTACCCAACTCAATCGCGATCCACTGTGGTAACTTTAGGGATACTGAAATACTAGTTATCCCTCGAATTTATTAGCTTATTATATGCGCAGTAATTCATTAGTAAACTACCCCTTTAGAATGAATCTTCTGTCTCTATTGTGGTGAGTATGTTGGTAGGAGATATTATACAATTGGGTGCTTTGATTTGATAGCATATTTACGGAGGTACTATTTAATCTGCCGTAATGCGAGTATCAAGTTCGTTTACTGGCTACAAAGTATGTGTAGTTCTGTGTGGCAGTGGTGTACTTGAGGAAAGGTCTCTGCATATTGAGGAGGGGCTGATACTGTGGTATTGTTTCTTGATATTGCTTAACTTTGGTTGCTTGGTACAGCTCGTCTCCTACCTCGCGCTCAAATTGATGCTTGATTAACTATACATCCTTAATAGGTGCTTCTTATATTACCTTTAGAAGGACACAAGTATACGGCAACCACCACCATTGCTGCAACAGCTATAAAGGCAAGAATATACAAAATGAATATGCAAGAAATCCATTTCCTAGTTGGAGTACGTGGCCTTTTTAAACACTTATTGGTCTTGGGAGCACAACTTTTAGTATAACTTGGTTGAACATAGTGCGAAATAATGTGGATTTCGAAGAATCGCAATAACCCGATTGACACTGGATACATTGGCATTGCCCTACTCAGCTGAGCATAGTGTATATATATGTATATGTACCCTAACTCAAATGTTACTTGACTATCGGGGGAATAAATATGTGATGAATAGAATTAGCTGTAATTAAATGTCTGTGATACTCATCGAGATTTCTAGACTTAGTCAGATAAGATGCTATCTGTTTGAGATAATCTTTAGATGCCAATCCCAAATAAAAACCTTTCGTGGTATACTTGAGATAAGCCTACCCTTCCTCAAAGTCAATGTGTGTGTGTGTGTAACAGAATACGAAGTAATTTAAGCCAGCCAAGTAGCTCTCCCGAATTTCACTCAAAATGGAAAATGATGGTTCATTTGATGCGGCAATGACTAGAGTATTTCTATACAATATACACTATAGGTACATACTAAAATGATATCTTCACACTTGCCAATTCTCTCTTGGATATTTGTTACACAATTATCGAATATGTTCACGAACCAATGAATCAATATACTGTACTAAGAGTTTGGATTAGATGTCTTATCAAAGTACCAATAATCTTTGGCAATGACTTTTTTCCATTTACATGGTTTGGCGCCGAAGGAGCCATATAAATGAGGATCTGGGAAGCAGCAACTCTAGGTGAATAATGAGCATTCTCATAGCCTCATTCTGCACATCTTCACTACATTAGCTCAGTAAAATGGCTCAACCTGGTCTAGATTCCGATGCAATCTTTCATGCGAATTTCAACAACGTGGTAGCAGCCATTGCACTTCCAATAGCCATCAGTAACACATGGGATTCTATACAGATGGTTCGTAGAAATATCCCCTTCATATACAAGTTAAATCTGGCTCAGTCACTTTTCCTACTCGTCAACGCGATCATCCAGCTTTTCGGGGGGCTGGGAATTTTGTTTAATTGTAGCGCACGCAATTACACTTACGGCGCCTGTTCATACTTTTCTATTGTATTAATTGACATGGTCCTGTTTTTGAAAGCATATTATACCAATCGTTCCAACTTCTATATCATAGGAGTGAGCGTCATTCTTCGACTGGTCCACATGGGCTGCTGGATTATGATTCTGCTGAATACCAGCATTGTGAGCAAACTCTATGAATCCTGTCAGACAACAAGCCAAAAGCTTTGGTTTATTGGGCTGTTGAGTACAGAAGCAGTGATCATCGGGTTTTTGACTGTGAGCTTCTTGATTACGCTGTACCGCACGCACCAGTTCACACCCGCCCATTTCTACAGCTCTTTAATTCGGGATGGTCTGGTTTTTGCGCTCACACGGTGCTTGATTTATTTCATTATCACTATCATCTATCTTCTTCATGTCGCACCATTTACGGAGTTGCTTTTTGTGGAATGTAAGTTAAGGAGTTTTATTCGATTTGACCACTTTCTCATTGTTTTTTTATTATTGACATACAGGGACCATCGCATCCAAACTTATGACAGAGCAGTTGTTGCATTCGCATGAATGGCGACATAAAACCACAACTGGCATATCTAACTCTATTCCACCTGCCACAACCAGCGCATTGATCCCGTCCAAATCAAATACCGACGAACAGAATTACTATCATTTAGAGCTCGAATTAAACGTCATATGTCCGTCACAATTAAATTCCTGATTTTTACACAACTTTAACTTGATTCTAACATAAACTGAATATAGAATAAACACATCGACTAGACCACATTTAGTGCAAAATCTACCCAGCATCCCTTGAAATCTGACTGATTTTCCAAATCTAGTTACAGTGACAGTATCATTTGAATCCAATAACAAACCCAGTTGTGAGCCCAGTAGCGAGCTGAGCAATGAACTCAATTACATTTTAAGCTAGGTTTCATTGTTGATTAGTCATATTCTTCGGTATCCGAGTTTCCGATTATCCTAGAGGTGAGGGTTCATATAGTCGGGAAATTCACTTGGTTCAAGCCTGTATGTCCTCCACTCAGACCCATGATATAAACACAACATGAGTAATGCAATCGAAATTCTGTCTTCCCTGTATACGCTACTTATCGATGCACCCTCACTCTAAAGCTATCCCTATTAACCTCGCACTTATCGGCTTAACTTTAATTCTCGTACTGGTAATATGTCATGTCTATCTGAAACGACCTAGTGTACGCGACCTTATTATTGCTATATGTGTATATATTGCTTTGTATGCAATTTACTTGGTAAGACCTTTGACTATAAACACAATTCGTTTCAAATAACTCACTTAAAGTCCGTGCAGGGCACCTTTATTCTCCATCGAATTCAAAATCGTCGGCGTCTTAGCGATTCAGTAGTCACCCCACCTGTTACTTCAGAAGCACCGCCTATGACTTTTCCAACCTATACTGATTATAGAAACTCACTTCTACCACCGTTGAGACCACTTCCTGAAACTCGCATTCCAATACCTCAGGTGGAGGAATTAGTTCCGCCAAGCTATAACATAGCTATCAATGAACCTGCACCTTCTTACAGATCTGCCTCCAACCTGTCAATACAATTATCACAGAACCCTTAGCACAGGTACTCAAGTAAGAGATTCACGACCAAGTACATAATACTGGGAACTGTTATAGCATAACCCGCGAGAAACCCCCCTCAATTCTCGGGAATACTTTTTGGGTAACAATGGACTTTCACTGGTGTCTATGACGTTGATAATGAGAACAAAAATGAGTACCTCCACCCTGCATACCAAAGATTTTCATCAATTATATCTAATCTCGCTAATTTAGATTGGCCCTTTGTAATTTAACTTAAATACTTATATATGATCAGCTAATGTCTTATTATAAATTAACGAATTCTCAGGACCAATATTGAACAAAACTAACCTACCATATACTGCGGAAGAATATACAGTTGAATTTGGGTTAGAGTTGCGGTTTGGTTTTGTTTGAGAGGTAATTACGTATCAAAGCTCACCACTTGATCAAGAATTTTCCGATGAGAATCCGATTCTTATTCTTATTCTCCCGCCGATATCTTGGGAATCTTCTAATCAATCTTTATGCCGAGTTGTATATTCAGGTTGATTTAAATCAAGTTAACCTCCCCAAAATAACCCAATTTTTTCGATCCTTTTTTTCACTTTTTTTCATCAGAAAAGTACGGACTAGCCCGGATCAATAAAGTCCGGAAATCTTGGAAAAAGTGACTTTCTCCTTTACTTGGTGTCTCAACGTTCATCATGGTAGGGGGAATTTACGGATTTTTCGAATTCATTCGTGTTGATGTTCATTCATTCGTGTTATTACCACGATGGATGGATCTAAAGTGATTTCGGATCACATACCTTCGTTTTGTTTATGATTGAGTTCAATTGGTTATTAATTACTTTATTGCTTTACTAGTCTCTCGTTGTTCCCGACAAGAACCAGTTCCAGCATATCCTCCGTCTTCTCAACACCAACATTGACGGTAGAACCAAGGTCGTCTTCGCCTTGACCTCCATCAAGGGTGTTGGTAGACGTTACTCTACCATGGTCTGCAAGAAGGCTGATATCGATCTTACCAAGAGAGCTGGTGAGCTTACTAATGAAGAATTGGAACGTATCGTCACCATCATCCAAAACCCTCTCCAATACAAGATCCCCAAATGGTTCCTTAACAGACAAAAGGATATTGTTGATGGTAAATACACCCAAGTCTTGGCCAACGGTCTCGATAACAAGTTCCGTGAAGATTTGGAACGTATGAAGAAGATCCGTGCTCATCGTGGTCTTCGTCACTACTGGGGTCTCCGTGTTCGTGGTCAACACACCAAGACTACCGGTAGAAGAGGAAGAACCGTTGGTGTCTCCAAGAAGAAGAGTAAGTGAATTTCAACAAACCTAAGTACATTCATGATTCCGAGACTAATCTTATTCTTTCTCTAGACTAAGGTAATTCTTAACTTGTGGAGCTTTAACCTCTTCAATTCCAGAATTCTTGTAATTTAAACATTCGATTAGAATAAATTATTTTGCGGGACGCATGAAATTTGGTTACTACTCGGTTTGAGTTAGCTCTTTTGTACATATCCTACATGTTATTCTCTAAAGCTGTGTATGTGATTTAGCGATGATTTTATGGCCCACTCATTTATAAATACTGAGTTTATGTCAATAATTTTATCAAGAAAGAAATAAACCAAGTAACATGTGTCTAAAAATTTCACTGCTGAATATTTCTAAAGTCATTTGGAAAACTAGAACTAGAATAGTCAGTCCTTTTAACCTATAAATATATATAGGAATGAAAATGAATATGTTACTTTTAGAAAATAATAAGACCAAGCTTGGTATTAATATCAAGAATGTCAAATATTCAGGATGTTCCTAAATTAACGACAATATTTCTAGTCCTAATGTAAATTTTGGCATATATAGTTATGGCAAGATTCCTATGCCAGCATCATTGGTAGATATTTTATTCAATGAGTTGAAACTTCTACAGTATATCCCTAGAGCCCTTTAGAGTGATATATACTAACTCTTATTCTTATAGAGGGTATACATGTATGGGTAATCAGATGCTAAATCATGTGAATCTTAACAATATTTTTCTTATCTATATTCTATGTATGAATTGATCCCTACATAGAATTCACTCTTGGATTTTACTCTAAATATTTTCCCTTACTTAGGGGTGTTCAGACTGCTTGACTTTCTCAAATACATTCAAGTGCATATATTTCTGGGATCTTCCTTGACACATTCTGTATGTTACTTTTTTGGCTCTTGCCAGGAGTATAAATGTCCACTTGATACTCAATAAATCTACGAGTGAAGATCAGATATTCTTCCGATTCTCCAAAACACTTCTAGTCACTTCCATAAGATCACAACAATACATAGCTTATTTTATTATACAGAGTATCTGTTGTGAGATTCTGGGAGTTATTGGAAGTGATTTGGAGAATTAGAAGAATATGTGGTTTTCACTTGTAGATTTATTGAATGTGAAGTTGACATTTATACTTTTGTCAAGAAGTAAACAAAACAACGTGTAGAATATGTTAGAAAGGTCCCAGGAGCATGTACGTAAAGTTTGGGGTCATTT
>JNET01029250.1:0-14956 GCA_000697455.1 Basidiobolus heterosporus B8920 | reverse complement strand
GAGCTCCACCTCGTATCCTATCTGAGCCAATTATCTTATACTCGTTTTTCCGTGTAGTCTCGGATATCACTAAGAAAATCTCTGCTGATTATGACGTATTGATTGAAGACAAAGGAGTCGCACTTCGGTCAGTAATAAGCTAGCGTCTATTTTCTTATTTGTTGCTGTCGTTAATTTCAGAGTGTATACCAGTGGTCTCTTTATTATCGACCCCAAGGGTAATGTCAGAGTCATGCAAGTTAACGACCTTCCAATCGGCCGCAGCGTCGACGAAACTTTACGTCTCATTGAAGCAATTCAATTCACTGATACCCATGGTGAAGGTAACATTCCCATTTAACACGTGAATACTCTGCTATTTACTAAACCATCCGGCATCTCAGTTTGCCCAGCCAACTGGAAGAAGGGCTCCCCTACCATCAAGGCTGACCCCAAAGATTCCATCGAATACTTCGAGAAAGTTAACTAAGTACAATCTAGTACTTGCACACCCACAATAAACATGCCCATATGGCTTATTACTAGCATATGTATGTCGTTTACCTCATACTATTATCGCTCACAGTTGTAATCAGGACAGCTAGAATTGCTTAGAAATAATGATTGTTCGTTTTATTCATTCATGAAAGTTGGATGAACAAACATCAATTCCAAAAACAGGTTACGTTAAGTGCTTAGTCGAAAAGACCGAAGCCCATGTCATCATCAGACTCTTCCTTAACTTCCTCCTTGGCTTCTTCGGCAGGAGCATCGGAGGAGGCAGCAGCACCAGCAGCAGCAGGAGCGGCAGCACCGCCAGCAGGAACAGAAGCAAGCTTGCTCTTACCTTCGGCGATAAGCTCCTCAACGTTCTTGCCTTCCAATTCGGAAATCAATTTGTTGAGACGTTCGGAGTCAGCCTCAATACCAACGGAAGAAAGGAGTTTCTCAACATCAGCAGCAGAGGGGGACTCGTTACCACCGAGGGTGAGGAGGAGGTAGGCAGCAATATAACGCATTTTGGATACTACTTCAATAATATATTTAGTAAATATCTAAATCATCGGTGGGTCCATCCATCCAACTACAAAGGCAATACAAATAAAGAAGCAGTTGAAGATACACACCTTGAAGGGATTGGTTCGTGTGTCGTAAAGTGGTTTAACTCGTCAGGCGAGGTACAATACGCTCGGCACGGGATTAAGAAGAAGAAGGAACAGTTTCACCGTGAAAATCCGCTATTTGTAATCGTTCGCCGTTGATTGACTTTTAGAACCCCGAGTAAAATAAACACAAGATGAATATTCCGGAAGAAAAGAATTGGTGGGATGTATTCCAGAAGTACTGATTGGCTTTCGATGACGATGGTGTGATTTTTATTTGTGAATGCAATAAGGAGCCAATTTAGGGCACTAAGCCACCGAATGAGGTTCCAGATATTCAGATAGATTAGCAATATACTATGCAGATTATATTGTGCAGGTAATTGCGCAGGTAATTGCGCAGATGCCATGACAAAACCTTGAACAACCCGCATATTCTACCCACACATCTTACTTGTATCTTCTACTTGCTATTTCAGTACCATAATCGTCACATCAATACAACCAATCTGACGATATGAGACCCTATTTTTAGATAAGGATGTGCACTGTATTGAAATCAAATCGGATAATCCTTCAACGACCTCCACTTCAGGTAACAATCGTTTCGGCAAGCTTGAGCAACCTCCACTCCAGAGAACAATTGGAAATGTCCGTCGTCGCTAAAAGGCCATGTATCATCCAGCACAGATCATGTATAATTCTAGAGCAAGCGCCTGCATAGATTGATTAAATAGCTGAGTGGAATATTAGCTGAGCCCAGGTGGAAACACAGAGAAGAATTGAAACATCCTTTATGTTCGGTTTCTTCTCTTATTCTCTTACACGACAAATTTATGCACTTTCAGAAACAAAAGGTGGATCAAGAATGGCGGAGAAGTGCTCAGATGTACTGAGATCCGTTTTCACAATTTCCAATATGTTTCTGAATTCTGCTAATTCCCGGCATATTCCCACTATATGCTCACTATGTGTCCAGTATATAAATAGAGGCTAGACCACAGATGATTTCTGCACTCACGTATATGGCGCTTGATCCCTTCTTTGTAGTGCAAGCCTAAATCACTTCTCTCTTCTCTCTCAATTCCTACGCTAACCGTTTTGGTTTCTGTAAAAAGTTCATATCACGAGTACAATGTTCTGCTACACCATCAATTCCTTATTCTCTCTCTTTGCTCAGCCCCAGAAGAAGCTTCCGGCCGAGAGCTCAATCAGCCCCTTCTACTTCAACTCCGAACTGAAAAAATGGTTACCTCTGCATCGGGATCAAGTTGATGCTCTTCCTCCTTCGTCAGGACGTACCAACTTTGACGACGATGCGACTTTTGGCACATGGAAGCTTGTCTGCTATAACGTGTCCAATGAAAATAAATCATTTTCAGAAAATCGCATTGAATCACTTCTTCAACTATTGCTACAAGAAGATGCAGATGTCATCTGTCTTCAGGAAGTAACAACCGCGTTTGTAGAGCAGATAAAAAAGAAGTTTTGGGTCCAACAAAGTTACATGCTATCAGATATCGAGTCCGAAAATATCCATCCGCAAGGGGTCCTAATGTTGTCTCGACTCCCTCTTCATCCCTTTTACGAAACATACCTACCATCTAAGCAGCAGAAAAAAATGCTCTATGCAGACGTCTACATCAATGAACAATCTGTGGTGCGAATCGCCACATCTCATCTGGACAGCTCTAACGAAAATGTACATATTAGGGAGCAGCAGTTGGAATCAGTAAAGACAGTACTACTGCCAGAGTCGGAGAAAGACAAGTTCATGACCTCTGTTATTTGTGGTGATTTCAACTTCACTCAGTGTGACGAAGATGAGGTCTTAAAAAAGGCCCATTTCACTGACGCGTGGATGCACTTGTACCCAAACAATGAAGCAGGTGCTGGATACACCTTAGGTACAAACTACCCGACGTCTGATCCCTCGAGAAACGACCGTGTGTACATTTGTAACCACAACGAAGATGCACAATGGGAGGCGGCTAGGGTCAAGTTGATAGGAGATAAGCCTATAGATGGCCATCCTAGCATTTTCCCATCTAGCCATCTAGGGCTTAGCTTCACCTTTACTGCCACCTGGCCAAACTAAATAGCAATCCTTCAAGCAACCTTACCAAGATTATCACCATCCCATTGTAATAGCGCATCTGTAATATTTCCCACAACGTCCTGTGCACCGTCTCCAAAATGGCTGACAATTTCTTGTATTATCTCCAACCATTTTGCCACGTCTACCCCTTTTTGTCCCTTGTACGTTGCCCTTTCCGTCCTTCTGTGCGCTTCAGGCTGCATCCAATGCATAGTTGAGCTACCCCTTGATCAATAAATCATTCTTACTCGTGGATAATGAAACAAATATTTGACTCTAAAATTTACGGTTTATGTTTATTCCTTATTTGGGAAGTGAAGAATGAAGTAAAAGAGAATTAATACAAGGATTAAATGGCAAGAATTGACGATTATTGTTTGTTCTTTTTGAGGTAAGCTTGGCATTTCTTTCGTAGTTGGGATGTTGTCTGCTGGTTGATGTTAAGCTTACGATCACGGAACATGGCCTCATAGTCATCTCCATGTTTATCGATAAGTTCTTTGACCCAGCGAGTTTCTCCTTCGGATTGGTGACGTTCGACCTTGACTACGTTGGCTGCTTGCTCTTCCAAAGCTAAAGAAAGGAGTTAGAAAAGGTCAAGAAGAAATAACTGAGCCATGAAAAGGCTACCTCTAACGACATCAGTTTTCGCAGGAACAGTTGGGAACTCCTCGTCGGAATCAAATTCATCTGCGTCTTTACCAACAATGATATTGATCACATTGCCTTCCTCATCCCTCTCGATTAAACCTTGTCCTGGACCTAGATGACGGCTAATCTCTTCGGGAGACATGTTATCCAAATCAACTTCGGGCGTTTCCTCTTCCTCCTCATTGTATTCTAAACCACCAGTGGCCTTATTTAAAGTGGTCATCAAACCTAAACGCTGGTAGTTTTGGCGTAAGGTTGCTTTGCGATCCCAGTTATCCGAAATGATTTTATTATTCACTAAGGGAGCACGTTTAAAGTGCTTGTTCTGGGTTTTGCGAGTTAGTTTCTTTCCGCTAGCTTGAGTCTTTCTTTTGCGTGGACGAGCCATTGTGTATACGAACTGTACAGTGGGGAAAAAAAGCTGCGATACTGAACTCTAGCAGTTATGGCTAAATGAGCAGTTTTTTTTCTTTTCTTCAATTGATTTCATAAGTTTCTTATTATCCGTCTTAAGAAAAAAAAGTCAGAAAAAAATTTCTCAATCAAAGTCTCTGGTTGTTTATCTTTCTGTTTATTTTATGAAATTTTAAATTCTATGTTTAATTAATATTCTCTTGTACTCCCTGCTCCGGTGCACTAACAAACACTATTCTGTAATGAACCCCAGTCCCTTAGCGACTAAACCACTCTATCGTAAACGTCCACGTCCAGACGGCATAGGGAGGCATCCACTTAACAGTTCAGCTTCCTTATCATCCAATAACTCAGGTAAATAGGACTTTACCGAACTTACTTGTCTAAACAGTCTTTACTAACCGCTACATTTGTTCATAAACTCAGAAAGTCGTGAAGGCGCAGTCAAGTCAGAAATATTTCCTTAGTGTTATGCAGTTCAATTCATGACTTCGTTACTAAGTGTTACGTAAGGGTTCCTTTTTGGCAGGGATTTGAGATGGGTTTTACAAGATGAACTAACAGAAGAGGCACAACTATTGAAAGATCTTCACTACAAGATAACCGATCAATTATCGCGTTTACAAGTATGCTTAGGGTTAACTTTTTACACTATTGCTGAGAAGCTGACTGTTTATATTCAAGGTAGAGGAGGCTGTACTTACTCTGATGCTGAAGGATTCTGAATTATCCGGAGAACCAACACAGGTAATTTTTCATGATTGCTCAGTTTTGTTCAATGACTGACCCTACTTGGTAGCATCCAAATGAAGACATTCCTGCGCTACATCTTGAAAACCCCCTTGACAGCACGCTGATCGAGCCCAATAACACTGCCGAGATGTACATAGATAATCACCAAAGCTCAAAACTAGACCAGCATTCCACCGTTGAGGATATCTTCGTTGATCCCCCAAGTGCTGCCCAAGCTATGGGATACATCGACGTACTGAACGAACCAAATAGTGGAAACCAGAAGGTAGATATGAAAAGTCCACTCATCCTTGGAAATGGTCAACTAACATTTTGCAAGGGCCAGGATCATCTGGATCTGGACACCGACGCGCTTCTTGAGCAACTCCATTCAAGCCAGCATACTCTAATGGATGACATTTTCGATGCTAAGCAGACTGAGGATATTCTGAGAAAGGTGCGACTTGATATGGAGCTTGGCAATGCAGATCAAAGCCAAGCGTTGGTTGATATAGAGGAGGCTATTCAGTCAATCCCAGGGACGCCTGGAATCCACTTCGACGAGTCTGATTTACCAATAGTGGATCACCTAATGGACGAAAATCAAGGCCCCCAAGAAGGCAAGTATCCATGCATGTCATGATACTTCAATCTTATACTAATGTGGTTTCTGAGTATAGGCGATGGGGACGAAGACGGAGACGAGGATGAAGATGAGGATGGAGAGGAGGAAGATGAGGAAGATGAGGACGGTGAAGAGGATGATGAAGCTGCACGACAAGCACTTAGTCTGATGCTGGCCAAATACGGGGACCTTGCTTAGCCATATTGGATGATGTTGTTTTTCGAAACCTCCCGAACCTCCCGCTTGTACAAATCAATCAAATCAGCCAAATAAATCATAATATTTCACTGATGCTTACTGCCTGGTTAAATCCGGTCCATCTTTCTGACCCAAACTAATGAAAAAAAATCGTTAACTCAACTATGCTTAAATGGAATCATCAGTAATAATTAACCACTCTCTGTATAGTTTATTCGCCATCTCACCCAAGTGTACTAATGGAAGAGGACGGATTCACACTATTTAAATACAATACTCGAAAGACTCGTAATCGACGTAAGCGTCGTACAGACATCAAAGAAGTATCTAAAGATAGTGTTGTTGCTCAAGTGGAAGAGAAATTGTAAGTGTAGTAAAGACAGCTCGACTTTCAGTTCGTCTCAGACCTTTCTAACCTTTACGAAAAAGAGACACTCTGAAGTACAGTGACTTCTATGCACAATTAAAAGGTATTAAAAAGTATCGGGGTTTATTGCTAATCGTCTATTAAGCTCATAGTCCGCTTTTCTAGAAATCTTTAGTACTGCAAAACTACCAACGTTTGAGGATATTATTTGTTATGGTGTGGGCTCTTTCGAACAGTCTCGTACTTCTCAATTTCAACTTGGTCTGGTGTTGTTGCTTCGGGAGTTACTTCAAGTAGATAGCTTTTATTCCAGCTCACTTGTAATTTACAAACTTCTGACCAGGATTACCATAGATCAAAGGCAAAATGTATAGTTACGACCCTGTGTTAACGGAAATTGACCTTGAAGTGCTTCAGCATTACGACATTGAGTTAATCAAAACCAACGAGGTATTCTCTTTTCGACTCTATTCGTCCATTTCGATATTTCAATTGATTGTTCTACTTGCCAATAGCAAGCAAAGCGTAGCGTATCCGCACCCACGCTTTTCTACATGCCCCATTGTGGCAAGACATTATATAATAATGTACTGAGCTCGAATTGGTCACGTAAAGCCATCAACAATGTATATCTAATCGGAAATCGCTTGGAAATGTATCACGAAAAGTAAGGATTCAATTGGCAATTCCACTCCCACTCGTTATCCCAGAGTTAACGAGATTTCTATATACGAAACCTATTAGCGAGCCTACCTCAAAGCTACGTCGCGAGGTTCCTCACATATTGGAGATATCCTTTTTAGCAGTTCAGTGCAAGTGATTGATACCATGCATATTGACTACCATGTCTTTAACTCTGCTTCTCACGCTCTCGACTTGATCGAATGCTCGCCGTTTCCTCAAGAGTTTGATAGTAATACGATTTTCAACGATATCTGCATCCACGTATTTCTACCAGAAAAAGTGGAGGCAGCAGACGATAGCGTGTTTGAAATAGAACCAGTTACCCAGGCTGTGGATGACCCAGAGCTGATATGAGATTAGATGAACGTATTTCACAGCTTAATTTATTATTTTGAATAGATACGTACAACCAGCAGACACCTAATAAAACTATCCTTCAGTCGCCATTTCTATCACTAAGATGCCCTCGTATACAACGTATCCATCCAAGGCGAAGATTTCTCAGCGTAGGTCAAAGGAAAATGCTTTGTTGCCAATCTTACATTTTACTTCATTCACCGGAAAAGTAAACTCACAAAGCTCTTCCTCAAACTCCTTCAGCTTCAGACATGTTTGCTGATCGATGCTTGCACCGCCAACTGCCCAGGCAATGCTGGCATGAAATCGTGGAGTCTGCAATCTACGTGTTATTACGAGATGTACCATTGAACTGAATAAAGTGAACAGATACCTCGTAGAATTTGGGCAAGCGAAATTCCTGCAGGACTTGATCAACACAGTCCATATATTCACGAAGCTACAGCCAAACCGTCAATTTTATTGCGGGAGGCAAGAGATTAATGGTTGGTTGGAACGTACCTCTTCTGACCCAGGGCCAACCTCAAGGCTGACAAATGATCTGGTCTGCTCATCATTTGAAAAATGGGTGATCTTGGAGAATCCAAGCACTGACCTATTTCCAAGTAAATTATAAGCTACCGAACTCTACAATATCGAAGAAATTTCCAACCTCCTGCTTTCGTTAAATCTTTCCCTCAAAAGGCTGGTAAACCGTTCTATATGAAATACTTTCAAAAAGACTGTTCTCGATAAACTAATATGGTACGGCTCGGTTTCAGAGCCACAACTTCGGATATTTGGATCAAGACTTCTTATTCTTGCATGGATTCTCTCAATAAATTCTGTAAACTCTGCATTTAAACTCACTGAAAAACGTTATTTCTTGGAGCTCAGGAACGAAAAGAACTATCGAGTACCTTCTATATATACATAAGTAGCCCAATTACCAACTATATGAGGTGTAGTGCGGACTTTTCCTTCGTGTGACTTTGGATCATCTGACTCTCTAACTAAAAGTACTCCCATTACCTTCCCATTCTTTCGATAACGTTAACTTCAAAAAGAAGCATGTACTCTCACACTCACCTTTCTCCTTGAAAAGATTCAAAAATTCGCTAGGTAATGGAGGGAGTTTTTTCTTCCTTGGAACAAAAAAACGAAAATAGATCAACCAGATGCATATGTGACAACGCAGACATTTACCCAGGCCAGCTACACATTTGGAGGATTTTATACACAACACTGAAGTTTCTCTCCTTATACGGGGTAATGGATCTAGCACCTTTTTATAAAACTATATTTACCCTTGCTCGATATCTTTCTCATCCTCTTTCTTTTTACGCTTCAACTTGTTTTTCTCCTCGATCAACGTTTCTATGGTGCTGGTTGAACGGTTTTTTACTTCCCCACACTCAGAATCGGAATCGGAAGAGCTTCCATAATCCACAAGACTCGAAAGCATCTGAGGCTTTATTACTGGAAAGAATTCAATTCTGTACACTAATTTGTACCAAAGCTCCAGGATCCACGTGATTGGAACTTTCCTAGGGTAGTCAAATCCAGATAAAGAAATTCGAAGTGATTGGAAAGAATTAACTTGGTCCTGGTGTTTGTCACTCAAGCCAACATGACAAGCACAAAAGCGGAATCGGTTTAGTTCACCATATTAGAATTTCCTTGTCAACGAAGTATAGCGCTGTTATTGACGGATGGGAAATGGTCTACGAGAGCAGGTTTCCAGTAAGTCAGTCGTGTTTTTCAACACCGGGCTTCTGTCTATAGAGGCAATGTTTCACGAGCTGCTTTACCTGTTAAGGCTCAGGATAAACCTTTTTCGAGGCAATTATGAAGCATTGTCGTAATTAGGATTGTGAACAGCACAGTGAACAGCACAGTGAATATTATACAAAAACCTGTACCCCGTTACTATTCGGGCCACTGTAAATACCGGTTGCTAAGCATCATTGTAGATCGCGTGTATTTGGAGGACTACTTAGGTAAATTAAGGAGAACGAAGAACAATCCAGTTCGACATTCCGTTTAAGGGGAATTTGACGTTAGAAATACTTGATGTCCATCTTTGGGGTTTAGGTATCTTAATATATACTGATAGCAAATGTAATGTACATTAAAGCATTTCCTTTACGGCGATATCGTTGCCAATCGGAGTGGTTTCTTCCCAATTGGATTGGCTCAATTGAATCTCTATTTAACCGAACCCATTAATAGGAAATAAAGTTCAGTTGACTTTAATCGCAAATAAAGAAGTGATTATAGAACATTTGGTGTGGTTCACTGAGTTCCTATTCCCAAAATGTTTACCCGTTACCGAATTTACAAGACCATGGGCCAATAGTAGCTGTTACAAAAGAGCGTTACATAGAAAATCTTCGCTGTCAACCAATTTGTTGGGAGGAGACAAATACGGTGACAACAATCGGAACAGTATCAACATTAAATTGGGTCAACCTTTTTTTGTGGGCTCGATCCTTTAAATACAGGCCCTTCAATTTGACATATCCCCATCATTTGGCCATGAACTCGCGTAATATTCTGCGGGCCGTACGCCAGGTAGGCTTATTGTTTGTTGGCTGTTCTATTTCGCTCTTCTAACAGGCCCAGTTTCTACGAGAAAACCGGACCCGCTTTCTGGTAGACTGGGTAGTCACCCCCGTCACCATCGTCCTCATATTAGCATATTGTTGGTGCATGAACGAGATAATTAAACTTACTCCTGTTGACTTCCCAGCAAGTGCAAGTGGCTTACTTTTTAACCTCCCATCCATCATAAGACTCACACCCATCTGCTTGTAGGTGGCATGTATGCTTCTAACCTTCGGACTCTTGTTGATATGCAATTGGGTCACCTCGAAATACACCCAAAAGTTCATCAAATTGTTTTCTCCCGCAGTGGATTTTCTATTGAAATGGATCAATGTCCTCTTCTGTCCAGCTTTCATTCTAATCCCAAAGAGTAGACCTATCTCCCCGAAAGAGTTTGGTGTGGTTTTCGCATTGTTTGGTAAGCGGTGCAGCTCAAGGATTGTCTGAAATCCCTATGTCTAATTGGGTTCTGTTTAGTGCTTGGTTTGTTGGTATCAAGTATAGCCACTGCTCTAACTGTCAACGGATTCAAAAAATTGAAGACTTGCATATACAAAAACCGTAACGTGCAACACTCTAATGAATCTCCAGACCTTGCAAGATCTAGTGTTATTAACTTGGGAGAGGATGACTGTACGTTGAGCGAAAAAGAGCCAGAAGAACCGAAAGAGGAACCAAAGGAGAACCCTGTTTCGGAGCCAAAGGAGAAATCCTTCAATAAGCTCAGTGAGACCGCTAAATCAGACAACGACGTAGCTAAACTTCAGAAATTCTTGACTGATTATGCCAATCCTATCATCTATTTCACAATGTTCGTGCCTTCATTTATAGCGTACTTGGTTACGGGTCAATCCTTACCAGTCCAGCTGACTTTAAACGTTTTGAGCTTCTACGCTGCCCTAGCAGTTCCATTGAAAATCCGGCGATTCCTCCATCCTATTATCACCTGTTCTGGACTGATGATTTTATTTATTTATATTCTTGGATTGATGAAAGGATACACCTTGGACCAAGGGCTGGATGCTTTCTCGACTGATACTCGTTATCTTGTTCTTCTAGACCCTTCACGAAAGAACTCTGTTCTTCAGCCCGGTGCTGGTGATGTCCTATATTCCTTGCTGGACGGAAGTATCGTGTCTCTTTCATTTAACATGTTCAAATACCGCAAAGAACTTCGGGATCATGCATTTGAAATGCTTCCTACTATCTGTATCATTAGTGTTACCTCATTGTTTGTCTATCCACTCATTGCTGGCGCCATAGGGATCCCACAAAATGTCGCACTTCCTTTTGCAGTTAGAGGCATCACCACACCACTTGCCCTTAATATTGAAACAGTACTCGGTGGCGATGTCAATACTACAGTCATCATGGTGATCGTTACGGGGATTCTTGGTGCAGTGGGTGGGCAATGGTTTGTGCGAAAGCTAGGGTTTAGAGAAGATGATTACATCACCATCGGCGTAACGCTAGGGTGCAATGCCAATGCAGTCTCCACTGCAGCTTTATTGGAAACAAATCTGAAAGCAGCCGCGATAGCTTCACTAAGTTTTGTCCTTTTTGGCACTATTCCAGTCGTCTTAGTAGCAGTACCAACTATCACGCATGTTATTAGAGGATTCACGATGTGAACCAGGAAATCATCACCAGGAAATCATCACCAGGAAATCATACCCTTATGGTAATGGCATGTAATCATCTAGTGTATATACATAGTAAAGCTTTAAGAAATTTGATTTAATTTGATTTGATTCTTAGTGATAAGGGCTCAGTGAATCTAAAATTCCCTAAAATTCCCTAAAATTCTCTACTTCAAAAATAGTTAGGGTTTTCACTCGTTTTCACCCAAACCAAATTGAGCATTTGAAAGAAATCCGATTTTTTGTTACTTATATTTCCCTCGAATACGCATTCAATAATCGTATCTTTACGTGAACAAATACTCTTATCATGAGTAACATTTACATTCAAGAACCGCATACAAAGTAATTCCTTGTTTTCACCCACGATTTATATGACTTGACTGTCTCTTCTGAAAACTCATATTCACTCCCACACTTCTCTCTTCTTAGTGGAAAGGTGATTCTAGAAACCAGTTCGGGCGATATCGAAATCGAACTTTGGTCGAAGGAAGCTCCCAAGGCCTGTAGGAATTTTGTCCAATTATGCTTGGAGGGATATTACGTTGGTACAATATTTCACAGAGTAGTGCCCAACTTTATAGTACAAGGAGGTGATCCCACTGGCACAGGAACAGGTACCCTCTCCCACCAAACTTTATAAACCGACTTTTTTCACGAAACTTAACGCATACTACTTCCTCAAGGGGGCGAATCGATCTACGGTGAACCTTTCGCTGATGAATTCCACTCGCGTTTACGCTTTATTAGACGTGGTTTGGTTGCTATGGCGAATTCCGGAGTCAACCAAAACGGTAGTCAATTCTTCTTTACTTTAGATCGTACTGATGAGTTACAAAATAGACACACCATTTTTGGAAAGGTAAAAAGTGACTTTATACCCGAGTTTCGCCTGTTTGAAAAGAATTCTTACAACCTTGGAATATTTAGGTTGTTGGTGATACGATATTCAATGTATTAAAGATCGGAGAAGGTGAAACAGATGAAGAAGAACGCCCACTTTACCCTACAACGATCAAAGCTACCAGAGTTGTTTCGAATCCCTACGATGATATAGTGCCAAGGATTACTATAGAGGAAAAAATGGCCATGGAAGCGGCGAAAGCTGCCCAATCCAAAATATCTACAAAGAAGAAAGCGAAAAAGTAATACACAGATGAGATCACTTTCCGCTCACTCTACGATCTGAACCAACTTTCTCTCATCAATATATGCTAATGGAAACCCGTGATTCGTTTAGAAATTTGGCGTTGTTATCATTCGGTGAAGAAGCAGAAGAATTAGAAAAAGTTCCGGTGATGAAGATTCAAAGTAGCCACGACGTCCTCGATGATCCTCGACTTAGTAAAGATGTATCCGTTCAAGATATTGAGGAGCAAAAAGTTGCAGATCAAAAGGTTGGTTAGAATCTTTAGATTTCTATCCTTAAATGGTATTTACTGAAATGTCTGCACCTTCAAAAGCGAAAGAAATTAGAGGAGACAAAGGACCATGTTCGCCAAATTGACGAAAAAGCCAAAGCTGCGGGCGTGAAAACCGATGATGAGAAGAGCAAAGAGGAGGAGCAGGTCTCAGCCCAAGACTTTGATCGTAAAATGCGTGATCAAGTGAAGCGAAGCCATAAGAATTACTCAAGTTCCGATGATGATGACTCCGACGATGAGCCTCAAAAGAAGCAGGCGAAATCCAGGCAAGTTGAGAGTTTTTCGATGTCTGATCCGAATCTTTTTTAACATGCCTCCGCAGTGCCACCCAGAGTGCCATTGATAAGCTCAGAAAGGACATTCGTAAGATAGATCAATCTAGAGAAAAAATCAAAGACCAAGCAGAGCAGGTTGATAAAAAGAAAAAGGTGTCTTTACTGGAATTAGAAAGACAGAAATACACGAATAGCAGGAAAGCTATAGTCGGTAAGAAAGGTCGTAAAGGAATGTCTGAAGAGGAGGTATGCGTCTATTCTCACTGTTTTCGATGAAACACGAAATTCACTAATTCATTGGTCTAGACACTGGCTAAGCTTTCAGCCTTTACGAATAAACTCTGGAGCACACCGGTCGAGGAAACAAAGACAAAGGAGGAGTTAGAGAAAGAGTTAGAAAGCCATCTTTGCGTCTTGCATTCGGTTCCTCATTGTCTATCTTGCAACGACACATTTGGACAGAAAGAGGAAGAGACAGATGAAGGATGGCTAAGTCACCAGTTAGTTTTCACAAAGGATCTTAAAGGAAAAGATCTAATGCAACGAAAAGATGACATCAACGATTACATCGTGATTGATCCTCGGGTTAGAAAGGAGCAAGCTCTGGAGGAGGACAAGAGGAAACGGGAGCAAAAAGGCGGTATATCCAAAGTGTTTCGCTCTGATTCTCGGAAACGAGAAAGACGTGACGACTGGGATAGTGATAGGTATCGTTCCAGAGATGATAGAGATCGACGAGATCGAGGCCGGAGCGATACACGACGAAGATAAACAGACTATTATCCTTTTTGTACCCACCGTTTGACAGTATTCATAAATTTCTCTATGATATTCCAGGTTCTAGATATAACAGAATTCCACAATACAACTGTAGTAGATTTTCGAAAATTTCTAACAGTCAGTCTAATCAGCACCTCAGTGCCAAACCTAGGCATACATGTAGATGTTTAATAAAACCAAACTAAGTCAGTGCTTGGATTCTAATTAGAATTGGCTGCATATTTTTATCCATGGAGTATGTCACTCAGATAAGCATAACCTCAACTGTTAAAACTATCATAGTTTAGCACCTAATTATGCATATAGGATATAGGGATCCTACTCTAAATTCTTGCCAGGGAGATTGATAGAGTTACACTTGGACTTTACTTGCAAGTACCCAGATTACTTGACTTTCTCAGATTTTTCCAGATGACACCAAACTTTAAGCATAAGTAAGCGGTTTTTTTTAGTATATTTAATATTTATTTGCCTCGAAAACAGTATAAGTGAGGCCTGGCCACAAAGTAAAGCATAATTGAAAACCACTGAATCTTCTTGTCCCTCATACTACCCGCAAAACTTGCCAAGTCTCATAACCCACACTATACCAAACTTTAGGATTGGCAGTACTTGCAATATCAATGATACTAAATGTTATGATCTAGTCCTACCTATGCACATTCCTAATTATTTATTGAAAACTTGGTAACTCCAAGAATGCTTACTAATGTGAAATCATTTGAATCATGTTGATTCGTAGAACTTTCTATTATGAATATTGCAAGATTTTGGAGTCGTTGGGAGAGTTAAAATACGTGATTTCACCGGTAAATTAAACAAGTTCACATTAGTTGTTTTGTCAACGAGTAAATAAAGTACATATGTTGGGTGTTTAAAGAACCCAGCAATTTCTGCACAAAATTCGAGTATCCCCAAGATACTTGAAGTAATCAAAAGAACCCTTATGTAGATTTTGGATAGGGAGAAATGATAAGCGGATATGATTAGATTATAGATAGTGCTAAGTTATGCTAAATTTTAATGATTACCTCGATTAAAAT
>JNET01029247.1:0-19138 GCA_000697455.1 Basidiobolus heterosporus B8920 | reverse complement strand
GATTAGAAGAATATGTGGTTTTCACTTATTGATTGATTGAATGTAAGGTTGGCATGTATACTTTTGTCAAGAAGTGAATAAAGCATTTGGACATGTCTGAAAAAGTCAAGTATTCTGGGTACTTCTAAGTTAGTGAAAATATTCCAAGTAAAACCCAAGTGTGAATTTTGGGTAAGAGGAAATTGCTAAGTAAATATAATAAGGGTGAGATCAAGTATGAGTAATTTGGTGCTAAATTATGTAAATTTTGACAGCATCAAGCTATCTTCAACTCTTAGGCCCAGCCTACTAGGAACACTCTGCTATCTACTACTGCTCTCTCTAATATAATATACTCTACTACTGAAACTCTCTACTCTGAAAAACTCTACTAATGGATCCATTCATTCTGGAAAACTCAACTCTTGGCCCCATCCAATCAGGAACTCTCTTGGGCCAAGCCTATTAGGAAACTCTATTATCTCAACTTCTTTATGATTTGTATGAGTGCTTTATTCACAACTAGCTTATTTATTAATTATTTCTTGTTTAAGTTGATAAATAGATATTACACCTTTTGGTGGTTTTCCTCCCCCTACCCTAATAAAATAAACATATTGAAGTTTAAAAAAAAGGTAAGAAATCCTTACCCTGAGCCAGTGCATAAAAATCTTGACTTTGACTACGAAAATTTATATTTTCAAGTACCTTTCCAGATTTCAGGGGTGCACATTGTTGAAATTCACATAATTTAGCACCTAATTATTCATACTTGATCTCACCCTTATTATATTTACTTACCAATTTCCTCTCACCCAAAATTCACACTCGGGTTTTACTTAGAATATTTTCACTAACTGAGAAGTACCCAGAATACTTGACTTTTTCAAACATGTCCAAATGACCCCAAACTTTGCACACATGTTCCTGGGACCTTCCTTAACATATTCTACACGTTGTTTTGTTTACTTCTTGACAAAAGTATAAATTCTAACTTTACATTCAATAAATCAATAAGTGAAAACCACATATTCTTCTAATTCTCCAAATCACTTCCAATAACTCCCAGAATCTCACAACATACATGGGGGATTGCATCCCCCAGACCCCCTGTTCTCTTTTTTATTTCAAGCCCTTACCCTTGCCACAACTACTATACCCTAACCCTTTACTCTCTCAATCTCTAATTTTCCTCCCACCCTCCACATTTTTCTCTTCTCTCTTGTTCTCTTTCTCTCTTCTACTCTACAACTCTCAAGATCAACAAGGAAGGAACTAAAGGCACCTTCTCTAGTTGCATCATGCTCTCTGCAACTCTTAGGCCTAGCTTACTAGGAACTCTCTGCTATCTACTACTGACTTTCTCTACTCTTATATACTCTACAACTGAAACTCTCTACTCTGAAAAACTCTATTACTGGCCCCATCCATTCTGCAAAACTCTACTCTTGGTTCCATCCAATCTGGAATACTCTTAGGCCTAACTCACTAGGAAACTCTGTTATCTCAACTTCTTTATAATTTCTGTGAATTCTTTATTCAAAACTGGCTTATTTATTTATTATTTCTTGTTTAAGTTGATAAATAGATGTTACACCTTCTGGTAGTGTTCCTCCCCCTAACCCTAACTCTTTCGGAACAAATTTCAACTTATCTGGACATGTTTAAGATTCTTCAACAATCTAACATTTCACAAACTTGGAATTAAATCAAAATGATCTTTGGCATTTCAACTTCTCCAAATATCTCATAAATACAAAAACATAAGTCGTATACCTAACTATATGACTAGTTGGGTGCTAAACTAACTTAATTTCAACACTTGTTAGTAGAACCTAATTGTGAAATTTTGGGCAAGGAGAAGTCATGCGCCAATGATGAGGATAAGATCTAGTATTAGCAATTAGGTGCTAAATTATAAGAATTTGAACAAGATCTAGTGTAGATAATTAGATGAGAAATTAAGAGATTTTCATAAGTCTACAAGGGAAAGGCACATATTCTTCTAGTTTTCCGGAACACTTGCAATAATTTACCAAATCTTGCAGTACAAACTAGATTTTGTCACACAGCACAAATAAACAACATAGTTGACAACAATTAGGACTTTGCTGAGAGTAGGGGAGAGGATGTTTACAACAGTGTAGAAAGTATAGTCAACCAAAATTTATACCTTTTTAGGCACAACTTCAACCCTAGGTGCATAAGAATAGCGCATGATGTATGGTATATTATCTGAACAGAAACAGGGTTTCTTTGTGCTAATTTGGCTGGCTAAATCAATGTCCGTCAGAACCCAAGTTTTAATAGTGAAATGGGAGAATTATACTGAATGTTCCGAGGTATTGCGTTGGCAGCTTGAACAGTTTTAGGCCACAAGATGGCAAAATCTGTAAGCAGTGGGGACTTACTTCCAAGTAACCAACATCAGTAGAATTTACGATGACCACTTTGTTACCAGTTTTGGTTGCCAACTTCAGGAAAGAAGCACATTGGTTCAATGGCTTTCTTAGTAAAAATAAACTGGTAATTTTAGCCTTATCTGGGAAATAATCTTGGGTGGTATCTGCACGAGAAACGGCCACAAGATGAAAGATCAAAAAGTCCACCATTTCCGTAGCTGAAATAGCCTTCATATTCACCCGTACGACAGTATAGGCAAACCCGTTTGTTTGGTTTAGGCAAATAACTTTACCCTCACCGCATGTAAAATACAACTACCACTTCATCTTCTACTGGCATCTTTGTTGACCTTCATATGGTACTACTCTATCCTTTACTAGCATCTATATGAGCCTTTATATAGTAAATTAGTAAGCGATACTGATATAAGAGGACGAGCTCCTAAATACATGTCTGTGCAAGCAAAGAATAGATTTTCCATAGAAACATTCAAAGAGTGTATATAAGGTTGTGTTACCATCTTAACCTCGATATTGCTTTCTACTATGCCACATATACATAAGCCCCTCTCCTTAACGTTGGTATTTTTACTATGTATAGCTCACGTTCTGGCGCACATGGGTGTGTACTTTATATATGCTAGCTAAAGTTGCAATAGTGCTTACTAACTCTACCGTAGGTTTCAATAGCCCAAATACCTATACACCTATGCATACCTCTATGACTGGTGGCAATATTGGAAATAGTAATAACAACACTGCTAACTACGATGATGGACGACCGGCAAGATTGATATTGACCGAGCCAAAGTATGTTTGGGGACAAGAAGTTCTTCTCCCTATAGGTAGAAATATCACATTCAAGTGGAAGTACAGTCAAGAGCTAATGATCCAACCAGAGTGGTTGACTATTCACATTCAACTTCCAATGCAGCTTCCAATGCAGTCAAACCAGTATCTGCTTGCTAATCTTTCCGGCTCAGCTACTGAGTGGGTTTGGGATACAAATTCATGGGATCAAACACACCAGGCGTTAACACCGGGTAGGGGGTATAGACTGTATATCTCCGATCAGCATGGTGAAAGAGGAGGAAACTATATGGATGGCGGATTATTTCCCTTCCATATGCGATTTTCTATGTACATTCTCAATGACAATTCCACCAACACGCAGGCGATAGGTTGCAGTGATAGCCCTACTAGCAGCAACGGTGAAAATGGGGCTCGTTGTGGACATAGTGTGACAAGTAGGAACAGTACTATTGGCGGCACTAATACTCCTGGCTCTGATAGCTTCAACAGTACTGCTCACTATGATAATGGACAAGCAGCAAGGCTGATATTAATTGAACCACAGGCCTCAGGGGAGCAAATTCATCTCTCCATAGGCCGAAACATCACATTCAAGTGGAGGTACAGTCCAGATCTAATGATTCAACCGGAGTGGCTGGCTATTCACGTTCAACTCCCATTGCATCAAACCCAATACTTGCTTGCTAATCTTTCCGGCTCCGCAAGAGAGTGGATTTGGGATACAAATCAAACACATGAGACACTAACACCAAGTAGTGGATATATTCTGTATATCTCCGATCAGCATGGTGAGAGAGTGGGGCACCCTATGCCTGGCGGACTATTTCCCTTTAGTGTGCGTTTTGCGATGGACACCTCGGACAAGCCCGGCATAAAGAGTGAGTTAAACTCAGTGACCTCTCTTCAGATCAGTATCACTAGCTTTGGATTGTCTTTACTCGCGGTCGTATCACAAATGATTTCTTATTGATTACATATACCAGCCTTGATAGAAAGCAGTAGATATCCGAACATTTCTTGATTCAAAATTTATATGTTGAGACAAACCAACTATCAACATAATAAATAAAAGCTAGTGCGTATAGCCTATATATCTTGCGCTGTATCACGTCTGGTTGACGAAAACTAACCATAACCTGCCCGGTGATTTAGATCACACTACAGTTTGACACCTAATGAATATTGATCGGGTGTGAAAGATTCGAAACCACACACACACGCACACACACGCACACACACGCACTACTACCCTAATATCCGATAGGTCATTCACTGCTTTCCTCATCCTATGACATCACCAAGGATAAATACAGGATAACGTTCTCTTTTAAATAAAACCTGTGACTGCAAACTGCTTTACTACAGTCATGCCGAAGGCTCCTTTTGACTATAGTCTTCCCTATGCCACACTCAACCTACGTGACAACCCACACTTATATCGGGTTGGTAAGGGGGAACAAGGTGTCCTTTTAGTCGAACCCTATAAATCTGAGTTACTTCCTTTCTGGCGTTTTCGAACACCTGAGATCGCGAAGGAATCCTCCCAAAGTTTGCAAACCAAATTTGAGGAATATAAAGAAGCCGGTGATTTTGTCGGGATGGACATGACTCGTAAGTTCATCCAGATGGGAGTCACTCGAGCCCGACGTTACGCGAACCACAAAGGAGGTAGAAAGTATCGAAAAGCCAAAGAGGGCGAGAAAATCACAGGAAAGGGAAAACGGGCTAAAGAAGGGAAAATCGAACTTCCACGAGATGTGGAGGATCCCGTTAAGGCAGAATCAGCAAGAATCTTTGGCAAGGTTTTGAAGTTAGTGCAAGAAGACGAAAAGTACCAGCAACTTATGAAAGAGCATAGAGAAATGTATGAGGAGAATTAAGAAATCAAGTAGGATTGGCCTGTGGTTTCGAAACTTCCATTTGATAAAATCCGATAAAAAAAAGCATTTTGATAGTCTGATGTCCACAAACTATTCTTGGATGTTGACAAAAGTTGCCAAATATGGATCAGGATGGACGAGAATAGATCTTCCATAGAAACCTTCGTAATCATCAATAATGTTGGACCACAACATTCAATGTATTTAAAGCTGTACACTAGGTATTGCTTCGTTTTAGTTTTCAACCATGTCATATCTATTGAGACTTCTCTCGTTAGCGTTGGCTTTATTGATCTGTGTAACCCACGTTTTAGGAGAACAAGGTGCGTACTCATTGATTCTATATATATACTAGTTATAGTTGAATCACTAACCTTATATTAGCCTCCGATAGCTCAACTACCCACACACTGAGTGGTACTGGTTCAAGCAGTACTGACTCGAATAGCCCTAGCCCGAGTAGCACCGGTTCAAGCAGAACTGACTCGAGTAGCTCTAGTCCGAGTGGCACTAGTTCAAGCAGTAACAGCTTAAGCAGCTCTAGTCCAAGCAGTACTAGTGTGAGTAGCACTGGTCCAAGCAGTACTACAAGTGCCGATACTGCATCAGAAACCAACTACGACAATGGACAACCAGCAAGATTGGTATTAATCGAGCCACAGTATATTTGGGGAAAAGATACTCTTCTTCCTATAGGCAGAAACATCACATTCAAGTGGACTTATAAACCAAAGCTAATGATTAAACCGGAGTGGTTAAGTATTCACGTTAAACTCCCATTGCATCAAACCCAATACCTGCTTGCTAATCTTTCCGGCTCCGCAAGAGAGTGGGTTTGGGATACTGCCGCATGGAACCAAACACTCCCAGCTCTAACAGAAAGTAAAGGGTATACTCTATATATATCTGACCAGCGTGGTGAGAGAGCACACTATGTGGCTGGCGGGCTATACCCTTTTGATATGCTTTTTTCTATGTACATTTTCAATGACAAACCCCTCACGCAGAGTGATTTATCCTTAGCAACCTCCTACCAGAGTAGTATCGCTAGTATCTGCATATCCTCCTTCGTCGTGTTAGCATTACAAAGGGTGTTCCATTGATTATTTATTCCAAATCTGATGTAAACTAAACGAAATAAATTAACTAGAGTATAAGAGATGAGCTATTGTCGGGTGCAGAATTCCGGACAAGGCTCAGCCAGTAATTCCTTCTTGAGTCCTTTGCGGGAACGGAAACGTTTACCATTACTTTTGTTTACTAGTCTGTACAGACTGGTCAAAGCAAGTGAGATGCAAACGACCCATAGCACCAGTAACATGAGAATATTGCCTACGATCGAGAATCCTCCGTCCAACGAAAGAGAGCGAAGCTGTTGCTCACCAACTGCTTGGCCGTGGATCACTAGACCACTGAACTGATTCTTAGATAATGCAGCAAACGAGTATTTGATGGGGGAAATCCATTGAATCCAAGCAAAGTAAGGTGGTGCCGACCCATTGTTTACCAGCAAGCCACCAAACATCATTAGCGGCAGAACGATAGCCGGAGTAACAGCCAGAGCTATCTGGAGTCTCTTGAAAAACGATCCAAGGAGAATACCCAAAGCAGAACCACAGAGAGCGACTAATACATTGACTAGCATATAGATAAAAAACTTTCCTGCGTCAGCTTGGAATCCGATCATCCAGTAGGTGATTGTGGAGAAAATGATAGGCATGATAATGTTGATGGGCAATTCGACGAGGATTTTCGAAAAGAAGTAGGCGCTTACGCCGTAGTATCCACCTCCGTGTTCACGTAGAAGTACATTTCTTTCCTCGGCAAAAATTGAAATGGTCGGCATAGCATTAGAGAAGACCTGATTCGTTCCAGCAATAAACAATGCGCCAGCCATATCTTGCAACTGTGCTGAGACCGAGTCTTTGTTGGGGACTCTCAAGTAGATCAATCCGACCAAAAGAGAAAAGAAGACTGTTTGAAAGAGTTTCACTCGGAAAATCATTTTGTTACGGAAAGCGTTTCTACTTGCACGTCTGAGTAAAAAGCGGAATTGTGTTGAGAAAGTACTTCGGTATTTGAACATCTTAGTAGTGATTGGGGTTAGAAGTGGGAAGTTAGTGGTCCGCTCTACTTCAGCTGCGAACGAAGAGTGCTTCCATGAACTGACCACGGCTTCCAGGCGCTTCTTCTCATTCTGATCAGCCTTTTCCCTTGCTCCGGAGCTATTATTTACTTCAGGATCGAAATGGAACAGAACGTTCATGAAAATAAAGTCAGCTGGGTTGGTGTACAACGGACACGGGTACCCAATGGACCGATAATACTCCACGGTCTGACTGGTCTCTCCAGAGAAAGTAATCTGCGCAACGTATGATTAGTGCCATCCAAGCAAATTGCATATGCCGCGCTTTACCTCACCATCCTTCAGGATGAGTACATCGTCAAACATGTGGAAAATCTCGGAGGACGGCTGGTGCATCACCGCAACAACCGTACGTCCACTTTGCGCCAGGACCTTCAATGTGTGCACTACCATTATCGCAGTGTAAGCATCCTAGAGTAAAGCTTAGTTGCCGAAATCAGAGGTGACTATTCATAAATGAAAGGGACTAACCAAACCTGAAGTAGGCTCATCTAAGAATAGAATCGATGGATCCGTAACCATCTCCATAGCAATAGCTGTTCGCTTCCGTTCACCACCTTGATTGGATGGTTAGAAATTCAATTATGGAACTGGATTGGGGCATCGCGCTAATTTGTTCTACCTGAAATCCCCTTTTTGGTGGCCGTTCCGATGATAGTATCAGCCGCGTTCTCAAGTTGAAGTAACGACAGGACCTCGTCAAGTTTGTCCCTTGCTGCTGCGTCATCCATGTTAGGTATGCGGAGCTTGATCGACATAAAGATAGCCTCGCGTACTGTCATTGTGCCCAGAATCAGGTCGTCCTGAAAGACAAATCCTGAAACCAATCTAACCGCAGAGCCACTGACTCTTCTACCGTTTGCATAAAGCCCACCTCCTACTTTGCCGCCCGTAGTTGCACCGGCCTATCGATAGTGTGTAAGTATAATCCTAGGAACAGCGAGGAAAGGGTACCTACCAATACATTAAGCAGACTAGTCTTTCCTGAGCCACTGGGTCTAATTGGGAGAGCGGAAATGAAATTGAGTGAATAAAGTACATCGAATTTGGTTGATTTATTGGGTTGGTTTTCAGTACCCCAAAACCGCGGTCAATCGTCCAGGTTGGAATACTCCTGTCAAACCCTTTAGGATCACCTTCTCTTTGGTGGGACTTTTGCTGAATAGGGTCTTCTTTTTCTCTTCTGACGCAATTTGGACTGAATAGGTGAGATCTTTGAAAGTGATTTGAATGGGTTCCGCAATAGTCTTGGTTACCATTCCTACTGAATATTCTTCCCTCGTCTTCTCCATCATGAGTATGAAGCAAGAGTGAGAGTGAGGGTGAGGTTGAGGGTAAGGTTAGAGGGAGGTGAGGGATAAGGATAGAGATCTAAAATAGGGAGTGAATCTGGAAGTGAGCTCTAGGTACTGTGTGCTTTATATCCAAGTCGAAGTTGAACAGGTTGCTCTCCCTCCCAATCGTTTTGGGCCACCATTACCACTTGACAAGAATTATGGTGGTACTTGTGGTAGTACATCCAGCTCTTTGTCTCTATTTGGTATCAAACTGATTCTCATTGAGTCTTTAGGTTCAAGATCGATCAAAGCTTTCGGATAAAAGGCTCAACCCTACCTTTCATCACGTGCTTCAGAGACGGTGGAAGTGTGAATAAGAAGATAGGGTTAGGGTTAGGGTTAGATAAATTGGGGTAAATGCCTAACACTGTTAGTAAACATGGCCAAGTGGGATAACAGTCAGGGTTAGGGTTGCAGACAGGGTTAATATTAGGCAAACAAAGCACGTACATACTCTTGCATGGGTTTAAGGAAATGATTGTATTGCCTTTTATGGTCTCTACCAATCATATGGCTCTTGGATCTATGGATGTACCAGAATAGCTTGAATTGATTGTATTGTATCCGGTTCTATTGTACATATATATATATATTGCTTTGACTCTAAACCTTACATTCACAATATATGTCTATATTACGCTGACTGCTCGTTCTCGTTTCATCTTGTCAATCCATGAATAGACTGATTTTCTTCTCAAATATATTGTTCACAGTCGAATAAGGAATGGATGGATTCAGGTTCTCTTATTAGCTCCTTGATTTTTTAGCAATTCCGATACTGTTTTGTTCTTCACCTGAATTATCCCCGTGAGCTTCCTTTACACCAATTCTACTTGTTGCTTTCAACGTGAATTTCTAAGCTGGTGTGGTGTCACCACGTACTTTATGCCCGAGATTGACAACAAATAATTGCCTTTGGATTGATCAATTTAATTCCCTCTAGTTTCAACTGCTTGCTATTTTCACAAGCAACCACATTTATCAACTACACACTTGAATTTTCGCGAAGCACCTGTACTCCCCAACTTAACGAGCTTTATCCCTCGCTTCACCTTATCTGGGTCTACTCAAAATGGCTCACCATTATCGCTCAGGAAACTCTCAACCATCCTACCCTTCGCCAACGGTTGTCGGAGTGCATTTTAGAGTAGGAAAGAAAATTGGAGAAGGAAGTTTTGGAATTATCTATGAGGGTACTTTGACTTAGTCTTGTCGTTTTCAACTTGGTTTTAAACTAGGCTTTCTCTTTAATAGGGGTTAATCTTATTAACAACCAACCTATCGCCATCAAATTTGTATCTTTTTTGCCTGTGTACATTTAAAGATGGTTTGTTTCAGAAACTGTGCTCTTTAACTCAGAATTCCAACAGGAACCACGAAAGACTGACGCACCTCAACTGCGTGATGAATTTCGAACTTATAAAATCATGGCCGGAACACGTAAGCCCACTCACTAATGACTGTGTCTTTCGATATTCGCTACTTAACACAAATCTTTATTTCTGGATCATTAGCGGGAATACCTGCTGTACATTATTTTGGGCAGGAAGGGATGCATAACGTACTCGTAATAGATTTGTTAGGCCACAGTCTTGAGGACCTTTTCGATATCTGTCGGAGAAAATTCAGTGTCAAGACAGTTGCCATTCTTGCTAAGCAAATGGTAGGTTGCCACCGATAAAATTCTCACCTTTAGAGACCAACTAAATTCATTCTATAGATAACTCGTGTTCAAGCTGTTCACGATCACAACCTTATCTATCGTGATATCAAGCCAGATAACTTTCTTATCGGTAGACCGCATACAAAACATGCCAACTCTGTATATATGGTTGATTTCGGTATGGCTAAATTGTACCGTGATCCCAAAACAATGCAGCATATACCGTACCGGGAAAAGAAAAGTCTAAGTGGAACTGCCAGGTACATGAGTATCAATACACATCTTGGACGAGGTCAGTATTTGAATGCATTTCGAAATATTTGGGATATGTGAGTGTTGACTTCTTCCACAGAACAATCGAGGCGAGATGATCTGGAGTCTCTTGGTCATGTCTTTATGTATTTTCTCCGCGGCTCTTTACCATGGCAAGGCCTCAAAGCAGCTACTAATAAACAAAAATATGAGAAGATAGGAGAGAAGAAGCAAACCACCCCAGTCGAAGAACTTTGCCAAGGATTTCCAGGTGTGTGTGCAATAGCAATGAAACGTCAATAATTCTTTATACTGATCGACTACTGCTTAGAGGAATTTGCCATCTATCTAACATACGCTCGCAAGCTTAGGTTTGAAGAGACACCAGATTATGACTATCTTCGTAGTCTGTTTGATCGTGTTCTCCAAAGCCTGGGAGGGCAGAACGATGATGTATGTGACTGGATGCTTGTGGATAATCGAGGCCGACTTGAGAGTCATGACCAGAAACTACGACCATCTGATGTAGCTCGGCTCAACACCACACGGGGCACCACGTCTCAGCGACATAGCGATCGTCAGTATCGACAAGGCAATTTTGAAGTGTCTCGCACTCATCAACTTGGCTCCTCACATCCCAGTCGCACTAGGATCAACCCATCCCCTAGTCAACAGTTCTTGCATACCAATCACAAGTCATTTGGTAGAGATGAGCCTCGTATGCAGAATATCACTCCTGCCTTCGCGGATAAAAAAGGATTCTGGGAGAAAATGATGGATCTTGTGTTATGTAGAGCTTGTACCAGTTGATCTTGCTTGATCAACTTAGCTTAATACTCTTTTTCAGTACTTTTCTTACACTCTTTACAACTCTGTCTTCATTCTCATGTTCATCAGATTACAACCAGGTTTTTTAGCCTTAACCCTAATCCAACTTCACTACTCTGTCCAATGCATTTGCAAAATCCCACACTTCACTAGCCTTTACTCAACTAGCACAGCACCCCAGCTACCTCTATCGTCGAAATCGCACCTTGTATCTCATTTTTCGCTGATGAATATGACTCTATTTATTTAACTTGGGTCATCAGAAGCGAGATAGGTAAATAGAATAGGCAATATAGGCCAGTTATAACTGAGTTTAATCCCCTCACATCCCTCGCACACCTCTATCGCAATTATTGACTTTTACATGTCGTTAGTGGTCTATGCACCCAACGCCGCTTGTCAGTTGTAGATGGTATGAATGAACCGCCACGAACTATAACTAGACCTTATTTTCTTACCCACTAGAATGCCACATGTATTTAACCAGAATCATTAAAAGATCCGCGGGAATGGGATTTTTTTTCCTTGAACCGAACCGATAATCGATTTCCCTCTCATCTCCAAATCTAACCCGATTCATCCAGTGAACCCACAACAACTCATGCAACGAGCCCAAGTAAATCAAGCATTTCAACACTTTCGTGAACTGGCCGTCGAGTCACAAGGTTCAAAGGACTCACCGATACTTACTTGAGTGACTATAGCGGTTCTAATGAGTTTCTTTTTAGGATAGATCTTCTAGGTGTACGACATCTGGTCGAACTTGAAAAACCACCCACTGCCTTAGAGTTCTCTCGTTATGTTGCTGCCAATAGACCTTTCGTAGTTCGAGGTGAGTACACCCCCTCCAAGGAAGGTTAAAAGCAAACTTTGAAACTTTACTAAGGTTTGGTTGTACGCTCACTTTAGGTGGCGCGCAAGAGTGGCCAGCCATGGAAAAATGGTCCAACCAGTATTTGATTTCGGTTATTGGAGATAAAGAGGTCACCGTCGCATCCACACCCAATGGGTACCTGATCGTTCATCAGTCCATTTATTTTTCCTCCGTAGTCTAACCAAGAGGATTTCTCACTTAGATATGCCGACGCGGTGGTTGACGAGCAGTACTTTGTGATGCCATATGAGAGTCAGAAAAAATTCTCCGAGTTTGTAAGACAGTTGGAGAGTAAGGAGGGTATTCAGTACATTCAATCCCAAAACGGGAACTTGAAAGGGGATTACCAACTACTTCAAGAAGACGTCCCTGAAGATATAGAGTGGGCCACCTCTGCACTAGGTAAATTGCGACTGTTCTGAAGCTGGGTTAATTTTCAATCCTAACCAAGTTCACTTCTACTTTTGCTTTCACTTCCACCCCAATCCCCTCTGATACCAGACAAAAAACCCGATGCAGTAAACTTTTGGATGGGTGACACCAGATCGACCACATCCACTCATAAGGATCCATACGAAAATATATACGTTGTTATAGCTGGAACCAAAATATTCACATTGTAAGCGAGCTACTTGGTATTTTCTATCACCGATCGATTCCGAACTGATGAACTAAATTTCCATCTTTTTATTCTCAAGACTTCCCCCAACCGATTACTACTGTTTACACGGTGAGTTGGTTCTAGACACACATGGCATCTAGAGGAGATCCTAAATTTTTTCTCTAGAAAAGGAATTTCCCGCTGCCACTTGGACCAAAGATCTGAATGGGGAATTCAAGATCAAACCAGAGGTACCTGAAATGTTGGTCCCGTGGATCTCACTGGACCCAACCAATGTAGATCTCGAGAAATTCCCTAGATTCCGATATGCGAATCCGTTGACTGTAGAAGTCAACCCTGGAGACATGTTGTATCTGCCTTCCATGTGGTATCACCACGTGGCTCAACGTGAAGATTGGAATGGTAGAGTGTTGGCGGTGAATTATTGGTACGACGTAGAATACGGTACACCATTCACTTACTTTCAGTTCATGACGAGCACCTTGAAATGGCTGGATCGTTCATGTACGGAGGAGGAGCCGTCAGAGTCTGATGATCAATAAACCCTTCGGCTCCTTTTCTTTCTTTCTAAAGAATCATGGAACATCTTACTTAGTGCTGAATTTTATGGATTGTTCATTTGGTGTTTTTGGGTAGTGATGGGAGTGGACTTTTATAAAAGCAAAATAAACCAAATATACAGATGTTTTCGAACTCTTCATACTTTAGCTAATCCCACTAGCCACAGAAAACCAACCACCCAGCAGGTCAAAGCGGGTGCAGCTAGAACATAAGCATAAAGTAGCAACTGCGCTGTTTGATCTTCTAGATATCCTTCAGTTTGGCAAATGTTTATCAGATTAATGGCTGTAGGGCTACTTCCGAGGATCATCATTGTTAGAAGGAACAACGGGTCCTCGCCCAGGCTGGAGAAATGCCGAGTGGCCATGACTATGCCTGCTGCCACCACGGGCATCATCAGCAGTCGAACCACTAGTACGTAGACGATAGACCGCTTAATCTTCTGCCCTTTTCCAAACAACCCATTCAGTTGTGCACCCAGACATAGCAGTATCAATGGTATCGATGCATTCCCGGTAGCATCAACCGCGCGAGTTAAAGGTCTTAGTATTGGGTTTTCCCCAAACATTGCTTCTCTAACCGGATTGATCAGTCCAACGATCAATCCGATAAATGTAGCGGTGAGAGGAGGGTTCATTGCTGTTTTAACGGCGATCAATAATTTCTTGACATTGTTCCAAGTTCGTTTCTGCTTGGTCTCTACAATCACCATTGATTCTAATTCCAGTGGATCAATGTCTTGTTTACTATTCAGCTCTATCACGGTCACCACCTCAGCCAATTCCTTGCTCGGAATATGGCATTTGGATGGTTGATTTTTTTCCTTATCTACACAGGAGTCAGTTTGTGGAACAGAATCTTGGTTGACATTCACTGGGTCTGGGTCTGGGTCCGACTCTGACTCTACTTCCAAATCTTTGGGTCTTTTCAGCAGCCTCATTCCGTAACTAAAGCGGAGAAAGTTCCCTAAGATCGCAAACACGACAATGTACGAGATCCCTCTGAGGGCAGAATGGCTTTTAGTATTTGGTAAACATCTGATGTCAACACTTCCTCTACCTACCTAGCTTCAATTTGCTGGGATGTTTCATTGCCATGCCACTGGAGCAGAACGGCAGCCGAACTCCCGGCCAGACTTTGAATCAATGGAATAGGAAGGCTGTTTGTGTTTGGAAACATGGTGGCCGCCTGTGAGAAGTTGGTTTCCTCTTTGCTAAACTTGAAGAGGAAAGAGGAGATATAGGTGATGATGACAGTTGCCACGGTAAATACAAGTGAATAGACGGGGATTGGCCAATACTCCATCAGGATAGTTGGGGAAATACTGGACGCCACATTTACAAATAGTAAGCATGGTGTTAGGAAATTCAAATTAAGTGACGAGAGGAACTACGGATACAAGGCAGTTGTTAGAAGGCAGTTGTTAGGATTGACTGATTAGCATATGAGTTGAAAGTACGAGAAACCTTTTGGTATGAAGGAGTCAACCATCCGTGCCTGCACAAGAATACTCCAGCTCCACAGGTTAACGCGATTTGTATGATGGCCTTTAAGAGAAGTTCTATTAAGCTGAATAAGAGTATATCATTAAACGCCAAATTCTACCTCGCTGCTGGCTCTCACAAGCTTCAGTACATCCATACGGACTGGTATCTTACGATAAATAAAAAGATAGGCTTGTGAGAGATAGAATGAATATATCAATTGCTGTACTGTACAGATCAGATCTGCTTATTTATACAAGACAGACGAACATCATGCAACCCTGTATGAGATCCCAAATCAAATAATCCTAGAAGATGTATCAGGCAGGTAGGTAGCTGCAGCTGAACTTCCATCTTTCTAACTGAGAGATAACGTTATTGTATGCAACCCTTGATGAACGTATCTGTGGCCAATCTAGATAAAAGGTATTCAATCCAAGCCTTTCTTCCGCACCGCTCCAACTTCCCTGTTGTGTGTTTGAGTATCTGTATCAGCTATTTTCCTTACCAATACGTAGTTCAATTTGGCTATCAGTGAAAACCCACCTCGGACTAAATATAGACCCAGTTTTTTCGGAAGTTTAATCATCCAAGAAACTAACCTAGCTATCTGTATTATATATTAATATTATATTACTAACCCAGCTATCTGAACTTAGAGTCACGCGTTTCATCTGCTCTAGAGTAGTACGATGATCATGCAAATATGTTCATTGATATGCACTAGTTTCCTAATTTCTGTCATGATATGAAGTATTAAAAGGATTATGCATGGCTTGATCGGATGAATTTGTTAACAGATAGATCAGAATGATTCCAAAATATGAGATACAAAAATAGTCCACCACGTATTCCCATCTGGAATATATTTGGGGATATATACCGAGATTCTTAGGGTTGGGCTCTACCAGTTGGGCTCTACCAGTTGGGCTCTACCATGATGAATCGATGCATATTTCTATCGCTTCAACGATCAGATTGTAGATCTCCGATTAATCGACTAAATCGGTTTCTTAGATTTACTAATGTGCCAGACAATTTCCACAAACATGAATGTCTCATATGATGCGTTTAAATATGTTGATTAGCAAGCATGAATTGAATGCTCTAAAAAGATAGATTGTATGCATAGAGAAGATACTAGCAGGTTTCAACCAATCTATCTTGGCGAAACTTTTCATGAGATGTGAATCAAATATTCACGGGCAATACCCATATTTATCAATACGGGGATTGATGCACTTTCAGGGGTGAAATCCATTAAAATCAATGGCATTAGGCTCGCCCTTTTCTCACTATGCGACTCGATTGGCTAAAGCTCACGGGTGCGACATTGGTGGAGGATATTTGGTGAATTGCTTCCCAAATTGAGATAATGTGACTGAAACGCTGTATGCGATCGATATTTGAAGAGCGTAAAAGTGATTGTTGTATTAAGCTTTCCCTTAAATTCCTTTCCTACCATCGCTTCAATATTTCTTCTTTTCCCCATTAATCATGGCTGAACTATTTGACATTAGGCAAATGTGCATTACATGAAAAATCTCGACCGAAAATTCCTGTTTGATTTTGATTTGTGCCCCTTACTAAAATCTCCTTTATATTCCTTACAGTTGGCTAAGCAACTTGGCTTCACTTTTCTCTCGATTACTATCCTTCATTTTAATATTTATTTACCTGACATCACTAATTAATTCCCACTACTTTCTTTCTTTTTCTTGCTTTGATGAATATCGACACTTCCTACTTGGTGTTGTAAGTTCTATTATTTTGTGTACGCTTCCATTCTACGCGCTTAATACCGTCTTTTTGTTCTCCCTCGAAGAGGCCAACCAAATCTAAGTACACTTTCTTTCTGCTAAACCTAGTATAGCTGAAGGCTCTTGAAATTAATAATACCCTTCCTAAACGTCACCGAGCTTTGAGGCGACCTATTTTATTTAATCTTACCTCCTTTTCTTACACTTAATATAATATTTGCGACTTCTTTTATTTTCTTCTTTATTCTCCACATTTCATCTAGCTAGGCTGCTTATTTTCTTATCATTTGCATAAAAGCATAGCCAAAACTCTACACAGATACTGTAGCTCCGGAGTGTAAAACCTCAAAAATCACAAAAAACATCCCCAATTCTTAAAAAACATACAACATGGCTGGTCCAACAAGTGAAGTCGATTCCCAAATTTCAAGAAATCGTGAAAAAGAGCCTGTATCTGTAAGTGCGAGTATATTTATAACTCTTCTTCCTAGGAAAGTGGGGCATGCTGATTCAATTCCAATTCCAGCGACTAAGGGCGTCCATTCAACGTCAAAGTCATAGGTTGAGTTTGTTTGTAAACAAGCCACTTGCACGGGAGCCGTCAATCAAAGTAAGAAAAATGGTCAAAATCTCCTAGACACTCGTGTCGGTGGTATACTTATACCTTGCTTTCTGTAGACCACGCACACCGCCTCCTCCATAGGATATTATTCAAAACAGATAGGCGATTTATTAATGGCAGACAACCTCAAACTCTTGGTAGCCATATGTCAAACCACGATAAACGGTGATTCAGCCGCACACTTCGCGAAATCTATTGTTGTATGGCTAAAACAAGAGGATTCGAACTGGCTTGAGTATTTTCTCAAAAGGATTCTCAAGCACAAAATGACCGAAAATTGTAAGCATGAATGGAATTACATGGATTTAGCGGGTAGAATTACTAAATTTCTGTTCTGGTTCGACAGATGCCAAAGGATTCGATGCAAGTGACACATTACGGGAAAATTGTATGACTACAAAGTTAATGAATTCGTTTCTCTGGTGTGAGGGCCAAGACTACCTTGTAGATTCGCTACATCGTACGATTCTCTCGATCCACTCTTTCGCGTTAAATTGCGAAATAGATGGTTTCCGGTTAGGCCGAGAGTGCTCTCCACAGGAGATTGAAGAACACAAGGACTACCTGGAGAAAGCGTGTGTTATGTTACTGGCATCAATGCTAGGAAATCAACATAAAATGCCTGCCTCATTCCGACGTCTATGTCATTTTATGAAAACCGAAATTGAAAATACTTGGGGCCCATTGGCAGCCAAACCCAAAATGGAATCAGAAGAGACCAAATCCAATCGTACGTCTATAACTATGAGTAGCTATTGGAAAAGACTATCCAGCGAGGTGGCAACCACCATTTCGAGAACCAATAGCTACATGATGCACCCTTCCAAAGGTGAAGAGATGGACCAGAAGCGCCCAAGATCAGAGATTTATTATTCAGTCGGTAAGGATTACAAGTCTCAAAGAAACTCTGGATCTTGGAAGCACGACGCAATGATGTCTGCTTCTGAGAAAGCAGTTGGCAGTCTCCTGTTTTTGAGATTCTTTGTTCCAGGTAAGACAGCAGATCTCGCTCAACAAAAGAATGATACGAGCCCTGTCTAAATCGGCTTGTTTGTATAGCAATCATCTCTCCCGATCACTACAGTTTAGTGAAGGAATGTGTCACACCAGAAGAGCGTCGAGGCTTTCTATTATGTGCAAAGGTACTCACTGGCATGTGTAACAATGTGGATTTTGGAAAGAAGGAAGCATACATTCGAATTATGAATCCATTTATCCATGAGTATCGGGCAATGGTCAAATCGTTTGTCAAGTTTGCATCTTCTAGTTCACTGGTTTGTATTTACTGGTCACTAGTGGTCATCTCCTACTGTCGATTCTGATTTCTTGCTTCACCAGGGGAGTAACCGGAAACGTCCCAATCTAGATGGAGTCCACGGAGCTCACAACTCTGGTTTCTCGAAAACCGGAGTTAGTGACGAGATTGTCGATTTCTTATCCACAAATCTAACCAAGATTGAAAGAGAGTTACACGCTGCTGCACAGATTTTCTCCACAAGCGAGTCAGATGTATATATATTTACCTTCATGGCTTTTTCCTTTCACATTACTGATGATGATATAGCACATTTTGAATAGTTTCGGTTCTTTGAAGATACTTGTAACGGAGAGTGTACGGGAACGTCAGAGTCAACAGGCAGCCAAACAATCTGCTTCTCAGTCTGGCTCAGTATATCGATTGATTCGAAGATTCGCATTTTTTCAGGCAAAAACAAAAACCGAGGAAACCAACAAAGGTAGGCCCAATTTAATAGGCTGATTCTTTCGATGTATCCAGATCTCATCCTAATCACTTTTATCTCCTTTCCCTTTGTCCGCTCTAGAGGATCGAATAACCCGATGTGATACCACTTCAATTCAAAATCAACGGTATACGAGTTGGACTTGACCCCAAACCAGATCTCGTATCTAACTA
>JNET01029221.1:0-16841 GCA_000697455.1 Basidiobolus heterosporus B8920 | reverse complement strand
ACTACCCAGCTTCTCAAAATTGAAAAAATTCAGAGTTATACACGCAACAATGAAAATAAGGAACGACACACACTACTGAAGAAAAAGGAGGAAGAGCTCAATTCTCGTTACAAGATTCTTCAAGAGATGGAGGCACACTTAAAAGCTCGTGAAGACGAACTCCGACAGATGGAAGCCAATCTTAATGCGCGTGAGGCCACTCTCAACAAACGTGAAGGTGAACTGCAAGCACGTGAAGCTCAGATTGAAGAGCGAGAGATAGAACTCAAGGCAATCCATGCCAAACTAATGAATACCCCCAAGAAAGAGTACGACTTTATGGAAATATCGAACTTGAGCGCTCAAAGAAATAACAATAATATCAATGGTAAAGCTAATGTTGCGGTCAACGGCAACCCACGACTAACAAACATGATGGATGAGGACGATGATATCCCTTCACCATTTCTTAAGCGCTATCCTACTATCGCTTAAATTGTGGATTCTTGATGTTTTCATTTTAGAGGTATCAACATGATTTACGAACTTCTCAAACTTATGTTTGAACAAATATTTACAAAGCAACATTCCTCATCACTTTCTCTTTTCACGAACCAGTCTTTTTGACAAAGCTGTGCATCCAAGCATTTCTTTTCGTGAGTAGAGATGCGTTTTGTTAGCATCAATTCTTCCTTACTTTTGTATAATACTACACGTCCTATTTATCTTGTCCGAAGTAATTTCGATCCATTCCTTTCTTACTATCTGGAATAAACTATTTGAAAAACTAACCGATCTTTCTCCGACATCTGTTAAACGATAGTTCACATACAGCAGATATAGTTTATTATATCCAGCCTTTTGTTAATATGAAATATCACGGCCCTTGTCAAATAGGACAAAGCTCTCCGAATACTAACGTAGATGAAGATGCAATTTTGATAAAAATGAAGAAAGCATTCGCAAGTATTTCTAAATTATTGCTTAAAAGAAGCGGCTTCTTCAACATACTTCTCGATGAACTTCTGGTCACGCATTCCCACAAATTTACTAACTACTTCGCCTTTATATATAGTGGCCACAGTAGGGAGTGAAGCGATCTAAATAAGAAGTTAGATAATTTCCTATATAACGATTATAATCAAATACTTGCTTCGTATTTCGCTGCAATGGCATTTGCTTCATCCACGTCAAGCTTCACCAAATTGATTTTACCATTCTTCTCCACAGATTTCTTTAGGATAGGTGCCAGCATACGACAAGGTCCACACCAACTTTTCATTGTTAGCCAAGTTCAATTCATAAATCTAGATGGCAATTGACTTTGTTGAGAATTACCTGGCATAGAAATCAACCACTACTGGACTTTCACTCTTCTCAACCAATTCCGCAAAACTTTCTTGAGTGGCTTCAAGGATTTTTCCCTCACGAACTAAAGCAGAACTGTGAAAGCCTACGACGGAAACACCGCGAGGAACGGAAGTACCTGATAGTAAACGTCAACGAAGGAGAACAGACGTATATTGTATATATTTCACACTTACGTGCTAGCGAGCGGGTAGCAACTCTAAGGAAAGACATTTTGTTGACGGATATTGTGTATAGTGGAAATATATTCTGAACGAAAAACCTTTTTAAAAAGATAAATCGATTTGCGCTATGACATGCGCTGTAAGACTGACTGATGCCCCAATTAATCTCAGGAGTTTCACCAACTACCATTTAAAATAACCATCTCGTGAAGGATTCCCATTGTCGAGTAAATTTAAGTAATATAATCTCGTCCCAACACGTTTATGAATTTCAAAAAATGGTTTATCGTTTCGAAGTTTAACATTGGAAGTCTATTTAAATTACATAAAAATATGGATTTACAAAGCAGTAACGACACGAGATACATGAGAACAAGTCAATAGCTCAGAAATGCATCTCTCTTAGAGGGTGTCTCTAAAATCAAGGGTCAAAGTTAATCTTCTTCCTCACTATCTAAATCTTCAATAACACCTTCATCCTCATCGAGTAAGAGATTCTCCAAAGTATGAAGTATTTCTGTTACATCCTGGTTTTCGTCAACATCTTCACCTAGAGCTCTTGCCAGATCTAGCAGGATTGCTTTATCAACTTCATCGATCTCTTCGTTGTCTCTGACAAGGTTTAGAAGCTCACTAGGACTGACTGCTTCTTCTAATTGATCATCATCTTCGTAATCCTCGGCATTTTCGTCGACATAATCGAGGTCCTGTTGTTCGTCATAACTAGAATCCAAGACGTCTAAGCTGTCAGAAGACATTTTCTCAGGACACTGGGTTGAACGGAAAAGAAGGAATTGAATAATATTTTCGAGTGCTCGAATGTTTACTATTAAAGGCTCCAATCAACAAGATTTTTTTGACCAACTCCTTGATTAGTCGCAGTAGGTTTAACCGTTAATTATGTTTATTCAACCTTGTAATTTCTCAGCTAATCCTAATCTTGATATCTAGCGCGAAGTGTAAGCATGACTCTTATTATTATTGTTACTCAGATTCTGTATGAAGATGACTCATGGCACTTGATTTACCATAAGCGATCAATTTGCTGGAAATTCACCCTATCATCTGACTTGTTGCTCCCAATATTGATATTACTAAGATTTTTAACCTTCTCATTATACATTTTGCTATAAAGTATGAGAACAAAAAAATGATGCTATTCAAAGTCATTTAAAAGGGGAAATGCCAGTTGGACTTCCATATTTGGCTTTCTTCGGTCGAACAAAATCAGGTTTAGCGTTGATTATATAAGGTGGCGTTTAGAGCCGTTGTACGGTGATAACCCCAAGCTTTCTCTTGCTTGTCAGCTCTTGTTGCTACTACTGCTAAGATTTTGAGTTTGCCAATTAGTATGACATCTCTGGCTCGTTCTACGTATTCACTAGGCCTTCTTAGAACCAATTGCAAGAAGGCTGTTCCTTCTTTGTATGCAACCAAGTCTTTGTTATCAAAGCGTGAATGTAAACCGTTTACTTAGATATTGTTACTTATTGAAGCCCCAATTACTGATATATACGACTTGTCTTTTATCAAAGATTCCCAAGATTCACGTATTACCGTTGACAATCCGGTTGTAGACCTTGATGGTGACGAAATGACTCGTATTATTTGGAAAATGATCAAAGAAAAGGTAAGCTAACAAACCAAGTTGTGTTTCAATGACTGTACTTACCAAGACTTTATGAATTCATAGTTGATCTTCCCTTATGTCAAGCTTGATATCAAATATTATGACCTTGGCATGGAACATAGAAACGATGTATGCTTGAACATTTCTATGTCGAAGATATTTCTGAATACTTACGCCATTTTTCTAGACTGACGATAGAGTTACTATTGAGGCAGCTGAGGCCATCAAGAAGTACAATGTCGGCATTAAATGCGCCACTATCACTCCTGATGAAGCGAGAGTTAAGGGTATTGTTGTATCATATCTCATCGAGTCGATGCATTATTGACATGCATTTTCGGTTGTATAGAATTTAACTTGAAGGAGATGTATAGATCTCCTAATGGTACAATTCGTAACATCATTGGCGGAACTGTGTTCCGTGAGCCTATCCTCCTCCAAAACGTCCCTAAAATTGTGCCCGGCTGGGAGAAGCCAATTGTCATCGGTAGACATGCATTTGGTGACCAATACCGGGCCACTGATTTTGTAGTTAACGGTCCTGGTAAATTCGAGATGTCCTTTACTCCCAAGGATCCCTCCCAAAAACCCCAGAAGTGGGTAGTTTACGACTTCGAAGGTGCTGGTGTTGGCATGGGCATGTATAATACAGATGATTCCATTACCGGGTTTGCGCATAGCTCTTTCCAAATGGCTTTGAGCAAGGGTATGCCACTCTATTTAAGTACCAAGAATACTATTCTCAAGAAATATGATGGCCGTTTCAAGGACATCTTCCAAGATATTTTTGAGAAACATTACAAGAGCAAATTCGATGAACAGAAGATTTGGTACGAACATCGCTTGATTGACGATATGGTTGCTCAGGCTTTGAAGTCTAGCGGTGGCTTTGTATGGGCTACCAAAAATTATGATGGTGATGTTCAATCTGATATCTTGGCCCAAGGGTTCGGTTCTCTAGGCTTAATGACTTCAGTTCTCGTCACTCCTGATGGTAAGACCTTGGAAGCTGAAGCGGCGCATGGTACTGTTACCAGACATTATCGTGAGCACCAAAAAGGAAACGAAACCTCTACCAATCCCATTGCTTCCATCTTTGCTTGGACTCGTGGTTTAGCCCATCGCGCCAAACTCGATAACAATGCAGCCCTTTTGAAGTTCTCCCACCATTTGGAACGTGCTTGTATCGATACTGTGGACAAGAATGGAAAGATGACTAAAGACTTGGCATTGGCAATCCACGGCAAACAGATGAATCGCTCCCACTATGTCACCACAACTGAGTTCATGAACCATGTTGAGGATATGCTCAAGGAGATTCGCAACCACTAGATCCAATAGTTTTTGCATTTTACATTTAGCATTACATTCGTGCCATATATGTTTTTGTTACCAATGTGAACGTGATGCCAACCCTTAGAGCATTTTGTACTCCAAACTGTGAATGTTTAGCATATATCCGCATTAACCTGTTTCAGACTGTAAACTTGACAAAATAAAGGATGGCCAGAGATGGCGGTTTTCTACTTCTATATTATATTCAGTTTTATTAATGTCGAAGTCTTCAAAATACAATCCTATCATTTAATGGAAGTGCTTCTGTATGATTTACTAGTATTGCTCATTCATCATTTTCGTATGAAGCTCCATTAGATAGCTGATTGAGAACCATTTCGGTTACCAACTTTTGAAGCTCAGCATCTCGGTCTAGTCCTTGAAGGTCTGCTTGACGCAGCACTTCAGAAGCTTTTTCCAAGAAAGCTGTTCCATCAACATCGGCAGGTTGCAGTTTTTTTGCAAGCTCTTCTTTGGCCTCTTCAGGTAAAGGCAGGGTGGTAACATTGTTGGGATATTCTTGTAAGAAAATCATCACATCATAGTGACCTTCTTCTTCTGCTGTATCAATAGCCTATCATACACACAATTAAGACGTGCTCAAATTTTGGCTGGAAAGTCTAATTCATATATACTTACAGTTTTCCCTTCATCATCTTCCAATTTGATATCGGCTCCTGCTTTGACCAGTTGTTCAGCAATTTCAAAGCTCTCACATACATGAAGAGGAGTGTCGCCATCAGAATCAGCGATGTTAACGTTGGCCCCTCTTTCCAATAAGAGTTGGATCAACTCGCTATGTCCATACGAGACAGCAGCATGCCTTCGAGAATAGTAAAACTAATTAAAACATCACTCTACTCCACAATCGGTAATAGGTACACTTACAAAGGAGTGTATCCGTTTTCATCTTTAGCATCAACACTCACTCCAGCTTCCAAGAACTCTTTTACTTTTTCCAAGTCGCCATCACCGGCAGCAAGCCAAATGTTTTCAATCGACATAATGAACAAGGTAGATAATGAATAACACCTCTACTACCAACCGGAAATGGCTACTTTTCTCAATTCAGATTTTGGTCACCCTAGTAGGAAAAAGAAAAAAAACGTCTGCGGAAATAATATAGAGTCATATTTTGAGATGAGCGGAAAAAGATTTCGAAGGTGTTGTAGCAGTCACTAAAATGTTGAAATATATAGCGGAAATTCGGAAATAATTCACTGACAACTCGATTAATTTTATCTAAATCTTTTGGGCGTATCTTCAGGGATGCAAGTTTAACAGTTCATTTTTCTGAGCTGAATACTCACGAAAGATTTTATGATGTCGACGATGGAACCTGAAGCTAAGAAGAGAAAGATAGAAACTGAATCCGATGCCATTCCGGCAACTGAAACTCAAGTGAGCAATTATAATGACAAGGCCTCATCGAAAGATTTGTATTTGGACACTATCAATCGTTCCATGTTGGATTTTGATTTTGAAAAACTATGCTCAGTATCACTTTCTAATTTGAATGTGTATGGCTGTCTCGTTTGTGGAAAATACTTCCAAGGTTCGGTCTCAATCTTACCTTCTGCACGTATCAATCGTAACATAAATGGTCATATATCTAGGGAGAGGAAAGGCGTCTCATGCTTATTTCCATAGTATACACGAAGACCATCATGTCTTTATCAATCTTCATACTCTTAAGGTACTGTTCAATACTTTAACATTGAAAAACTCAAAAGATCGACTCTAACGATTGCGCCAGGTTTATTGTCTCCCCGATGGATATGAAGTTATTGACTCTTCACTAGACGACATTAAGGTTTTAAAGTTACGCTTTATATGATTTGTGTGATACCAAAGACTTATTTCGAGTTCTAGTATGTACTACATCCGACCTTTACCAAACAGCAAGTCATTCAATTAGACAAGAATCTGGAATACTCCTACGATTTGAATTCCCGCAAATATCTTCCTGGTAAGATCAATATTGCAATATGAATTAGATGCATGTTGGTTAATGAAGTACCGTTAGGCTTTGTCGGATTAAATAATGTCAAAGCAAACGACTATATTAATGTCGTGATTCAGGCGTTAGTTCATATTCCACCTCTCCGAGATTTTTTCATTCTGAACAATTTCGACTCCAGCTCAGAACTTGGTCAGGAAACAATCACCCATGATTCTTGCAAAAAGTACAAGTGTTAATTGTCATTCAATTCTAGTCAGGAGATTCGGACTGCTAACTCGAAAAATATGGAACCCTAAGGCATTCAAAGGACAAGTCAGTCCACACGAGCTCTTACAGGTGAGAGGCCATTCATATCAGCTTTGTATTGTGCGAGGTTATAATATTGGTTTTTGTCTAGGAAATCTCCAAATCTAGTGATAAGAGATTCAAACTCACTGAACAAGGTGATCCCATCGACTTCCTTTCGTGGTTCTTGAACACTTTACATCGCGACCTAGGTGGAACTCGCAAGCGTTCAAGTAAGAACTTTATCTTCTCATATCTCGTATCTCTCTCACTAACTCTTTCTTTAGGTATCATTACAAAGATATTTCAAGGGACGGTTCGTGTTGAGACTCAATCTATTCTTGTCAAAGAAGACAACGATGAGCCATTAGTGATGGATCTTGATCGAGGTTAGCAGACTTCAAAATTTCAATTTTATCGAGCTCTATTGACAAAGGGAATGCTAGAAATCACCACTGCCGTATCTCCATTCATGTTTTTGACCCTTGATCTTCCACCACCACCTCTATTCCAAGATGAAGTTGAAAGGAACATTATCCCTCAAGTATTTAAACTCTTATATACAATTATTAATGCTATTGAATCGTTTCATTAAGTCAAGTATTCTAGATTCCGTTGAGTAGTTTACTTGGTAAATACAATGGTCAAAGAGCGCAAGTAAGTAGTAATCTATGTCTTGGGACTTTTTGACGAGTAGCTCACAATTAGTGTTTACAGGAAGTTAACGGGTCTGCTAAAAGATTTCATCTACTGAAGTTACCTCGTTATGTGATCTTTCATATCAAACGATTCACAAAGAACAATTGGACATTAGAGAAGAACCCTACCATTGTAAACTTTCCTATCCGTAATATCGATCTCTCGGAACTTCTTGACAAGGATCAGACAGAAATAGAGACTGTAGACGGTCATTATGACTTGATTGCAAACATTTCACACGAAGGGAAGCCTGGCGCAGGTCAAGGCACATATAAAGTGCATGTCAGGCATCGAGGAAAAGACCAATGGTTCCAGATTCAAGATTTAATTGTTGAAGAGATTATACCACAAATGATTTTCTTATCAGAATCCTTTATTCAGGTATGAGCATAGGTTTTAGACAACAATATAGATAGCATCGTTGAACTCACTCAATCACTTTGTTGTAGATTTGGGAGCGTAGACCAATTTCAAAGGGCAAAGAAAAGGAGGTTTGATCTTATCTCTTTGTACATATAGATGTTTACCCATTCTTCTGTCCCTAGTTTTCACCCCAGATAGTGCTCTTAAAATTATGGATTTTTGGCATTCGTCACAGTTTCTGAATTCATCTAGTCAACCAAATTAAAGAAATCGGGAAACACTTTAAATCATATTTAATCGTTGAATAGTGCTTGGTCGTTAGATCAGTCATATATCCATGTTAATCTTCCCGCAGCAATGAGACAGGATGCTTTCTGACAAACTGAGTTCTTATGCATCTACTTACCGCAGTCAAATATACAGGCAACTTGATAAAAAATTAATCGATTGACTACGTCTTTTGCCCATGAAGGGTTGTGATTGGGGATAAACTATGGATTTTAGCCTCTCACACCAATATATGATCGGTGCAGAACGAAAGATATAAAAGCTGTTTTTGTTTTGGTTCTGATACAGTCACAGTCGAGTCGAATTTTGGACTAATTTTTCTTGTTACTTGATAAAAATCCTTTTTGAACACCTACCAAGGCTCTTTTGATACCGTAACCATTTTCAACCAACTCCAGACTCTCCCTCAATTTTCTTAAGATGGCCCAAATGGAACGTGAAGAAGAGCTAGAAGCCGTCGAGGAAGACGGAGCTTTTGGACCCCTGTCAGTGCAAAAACTAGAAGTCAGTTTGTCTTACTCTTACCGCGCTTATTTCATCTGATTAAATAGTTGGTAATTCATAGGAATGTGGTATTAGTGCCTCAGATGTCAAAAAGCTTGTGGAGGCAGGGTATTATACTGTAGAGGCGATCGCTTACACCCCGAAAAAACAATTGTTAACTGTCCGCGGTATCTCTGAAGCAAAAGCAGATAAAATCATTGCTGAGGGTATGTAGCCATCGTTGTTGGAATATCAAATAGTATCTAGTGATTAACGATTACTATAGCCTCAAAACTTGTTCCTATGGGCTTTACCACTGCTACAGAGTTTCACCAACGACGAAGTGAACTCATATCTATTACCACTGGATCCAAAGAATTAGACAAATTACTTGGAGGTTAGTACTTTCAGGTCTAGCCACGTTAAAATTTTCTTGACATTTTTCTTTAAATAAGGCGGATTTGAAACTGGTTCTATCACCGAGATATTTGGTGAGTTCCGTACAGGAAAATCGCAGCTTTGTCATACAGCTGCAGTTACGTGCCAGGTGAGCAAGTGTTCCTGAACTGAAAACTTGAACGTAATCCTAATATTGGTTCATACACATAGTTACCAATCGAAATGGGTGGTGGCGAAGGAAAATGTCTATATATTGATACAGAAGGAACTTTTCGTCCCGTTCGTCTCCTATCTACTGCAGAACGCTTTGGTTTGAATGGGGAAGAAGTATTGGACAATGTAGCGTATGCTAGAGCCTATAATGCTGATCATCAGTCAGCCCTGTTGATCCAAGCATCAGCTATGATGGCGGAGTCAAGATTTGCTTTATTAATCGTTGACTCTGCAACAGCGCTGTACCGAACTGACTATTCGGGTCGAGGTGAACTCTCAGCACGTCAAATGCATCTAGCACGCTTTTTACGTACTCTATTACGACTTGCCGATGAGGTAAATTTGGTACTCGTTTAGATTCACCCTAACCTATTCTCTAACGAAATGCTTCAGTTTGGTGTTGCCGTTATTATTACGAATCAAGTAGTGGCCCAAGTTGACGGTGGTGCTGCAATGTTTAATGCCGATCCTAAGAAGCCGATTGGAGGTAATATTATGGCGCATGCTTCGACTACGCGGTTATACTTGAGAAAGGGACGCGGTGAGACACGTATTTGTAAAATCTACGATTCACCCTGTCTTCCCGAGTCTGAAGCAGTGTTTGCCATTAATGCGGACGGAATTGGTGATGCCAGTGACTAATTTAAGAAGATTTTGAACCCAATCTTAATGTTTACTTTCAAGTTCTAATTGTTGTTTAATTCATCTACTTTTACTTTCATGTACATTACATAATAAATAATAGGCACATGAATTGGTGTTTTTTTAGTTACACATTTTACTCAAGACCTACAATCTGTCGGATCTATCACAAAGGTATTCCAATAACAGGAACAATTTTGTCTCTAACTCGTTGAAAATGGGATAGCTTAAAAGTCAGTATTCTATGTTAATGAATCGATTGCAATCATGAGCAACCATGGCGAAATCATATGGAATATTGTCCAGTTTTTTCGGACTAAGGCAACTCCGACATAGGATCAAGACAGGCTTGCTATGGGTTTGGCAGTGAATTATATGTAAAACAAGAGCATTTCACAATCACGTACGGAAATTGCAAAAAGTATTCGAGTTTATGTTGCTCTTGTCTTCATGATACCATTTCTTTCACTTATTTCGTGTAATATCTAGTGGCCTTTTCTTTGGACATTTTTTTGACAAGCCTCGGAACGATGCCTATATATATATATGCTTTAGCTAATTCTACAGGACAGTATATTCAACTCTATTATTACCATGACCATCACTACCGAGCCTGTTACTACTGAGGTCTCTACTGGCAAGTACTTGAGTGGCTCTGATGCGGATTCAGAATTCAAGGCATTATTAAGCGGAAATACCAAACGAGTCGATTTAACCCCTTCAATTGGAACTGAATTGATTGGAATCCAGATTGCAGATTTAAACGCTACCCAACTGAACGAAGTTGCTCGTCTAGTGACAGAACGCGGGGTAGTGTTCTTCCGTGATCAGCAATTGAACCGTGATCAACAGTTAGACTTTGGTAGGAACTATGGGCCTTTACACATCCATCCGGTTGCGCCTGGACCCGAAGGCTATCCAGAGATTGTTTGCCCTTCTGGTGGCTCTAGAGATGTGCCCAAAGAAATCAATAAGAGCCGGGCTGACACATGGCATACTGATGTATCCTTTGACGTAGTCTCACCCTCGTTCTCTATTCTCCAACTGTTGAAGGTACCACCTACCGGAGGTGATACTATTTGGGCTAACGGTTACCATCTTTATGACGAACTATCCCCGGCACTTCAATCTTTCTTGGACACGCTCACCGGAATTCACTCTGGGGACGGATTTGTCCAACTGAGTAAGCTCGCTGGAATCACACCAGTGTATGAGATTCCTATTGCAACTGAGCACCCGGTGGTTCGTACTCATCCAATTACCCATCAAAAATCACTGTATGTGAACCCGGGATTTACTAGATCCATCAAAAATCTGACTCCCTACGAGTCCGATACCCTTTTGAGCTATCTCTTCAACCATATCAAGATCACCACCAAAGCCCAAGTTCGCTGGACCTGGACTGCCAATACCGTGGCCATCTGGGATAATCGCAGTACCCTTCATGCAGCGGTTAACGATTACGAACATGAGGAGGCAGGGTCGCGTTATGGGGAACGAGTCACTGTCATTGCCTCCGAAAGGCCTTACTTTGATCCCGAGAACAGTACCACAGAGAGAGAGGTGAAAACCATTAGACGAGCTACCAAAAATCCAAATGAAAGTCTATCATGAATTGGAAATCTAAGTATTGACTGATTTTAACTCCAATAAACTCTATCAAGATTAAAAATTATTATTGACTTCACGGATTTACTTGAATCAATTTTTGTGGGTTATTTTATAGAGATGCGAAGAAATTTTACTAATGTTTAATATGAAATGGAAATTTCTTACAAAAATTAATGATTCAGGTAGTACTTTTTGTTCCATTGATAATAATAGCTGACAACCATAAAGGGCTGACCCACAATGCAGAATGATACCCAGAACAGGATATTTCCTGCACTAGATTTCGGGAATTTCTGACTAATCATACCAGTGGCCATCACCATTGGAATTTGGCCCAGCATTCCCCAGAACGCGAGTCCAGATACGATATGTGTAGGTATACCTATGAGTACTTCATGAAGAACAGCAGAGATAAAGAAGGTCACGCACATAGCACCAAATGGTGATATACCAGCACGACGAAACGGTACGTAGGTGTGACGCTTGAAAAACTTGTGAACTGGTTGATTCCATAAGCGCCAATATTCACCAAGGTTAGTGTTATTCCACCAAGGCAGATAGAATGCTCGATCACCAAAACGCAATACTTCAGCCAGACAATTAAGATAAGCATGGAAAAATGCGAAAAATCCTAGCAACCAAACAAGGACCACTATGGTGGAAAGTTTCATCACTCTTTCTATGATGATGACTAAGTCTTGCTCTTCCATGGCTTTTATAGAGTTCCACAAGGTTGGCTTAGCGTATTGTTCGACCAAGAAGTACATCATGAAGGTCGCACTGAGACACTCCGTCAACCGCTTAAAGAAGAAACGTCTTCTAAAACGAGGAGTACGAGGATATGAAGGCTGATAGCAGAGCGTAGGGACAAACCAGAAATAAAACGCATCTTTGATGGTAATGTTGTTAGGGTAAGACACATCGTAAGAATCAACAGGTTTTCCACTGAACAAAGCATCCCGCATGTCACGATTGACCAAATAGTAAGAGATGAGCTTCATCATTAGAGCGCAGGCCATAAATAGAACGATAGTGCTTAAAGCCGGGTGATAGACTCGGGTGTAGCAGATGTACGAAGGCAAAACGATACTACAAATAATATTGAATATATGTAGCCCACTAATGATATATCTATAGGGTGAAGGAAACTGTGAACTAGATAGATTTTTTGGCAAAGTGTTACTAAAGATCAAGGCAAGTTTCTCTATAAAGAAAGCGACGAGAACGTTGATTGGTAAAATGATATATGCGAGAAAAGACATGGGGTAATCTTCTGCAGGAATATCATGCCCTGGTACGTTAATCAAGAAACCGTATTTTTGAAAATTCTCTACAATCAAACGGATGTTGGTTACGAACAATAAAAGCACTAAAATAGAAGGTGGCGTTAGCGTTTGAGTAGAAAAAAGTGGGATGTTACTTAGTTGACGTACTAGCCAGGTTTAGAAAACCACGGTAATCTTCTTGAGGCGCATCTTTGGAGAGTGCAGAATGAAGTACTTCAGTGTGAGCAGGACGGGTATGCTTAAAAGCGTATTGATCAACTTCCGAGCCTTTGTTTTTAGCCGTTTTTTCCTTATCTACTTTTTCGGCAGGTTTTTCAGCAACCTCAACAGCATTCCGTTTTCGTTGTTTTAAATTAGAGTCAGCCATATGGCTATTCAGAAACTATCCAACAGTAAAAAAATGAAGTGATAAAGGGGTGAACAATAGGATTTGGGAGTATTTAACCAGGTGTTGACAGGTTCAAGTTAAATAGTACTACTTTTGTAAATGAGGAACAATTATAAAATTCATGAATTCCGTTGGATTCTCTTGACTACCGTAACCTTAACCCCAGCATGAGAGTATCAACATCGATTCGATGCAATTTCACGTGAATCTTTGATTTAAACCCGGATTGTGACGGATAACTGATCCGAGTTAACGGGGTCGCGATTTAATTGTATACTAAAACGTTACAAATATCAATTAGTGTATTCGTGCATTAGTGATGAAATGGATGCCATCCAATACCCCAAAGATCGAATAAATCAGACCATACATGTGGTTGAGGCTTGAGCATGATGTCCATGATTGACATGTGAATGCGAAGCTCTCAATATTAGTATTAATTTGTAGCTACAATCTAAACCAAGGATTGAGACAAAGCTAGTTACATCGTTTTCAATCAGTAAATATTTAGTAGGTGTGTTCTACGTCTAAAGCCCCATCGAATAGTCCATAAAATTTTAGTAACCTGATTGCAATGTTCAAAAAAATCATGGAGAAGCAAGAGTGGAGGATGGTTGGGAATATTTAAAGAATAGAACTACATACAGTCGAAACATTGTCTGTTTTGTACACGCGGTAACGAGGACCGAACAAAAAAAGAATCTTGAAATAAATGATGAAAACGATTGGTATACATTAAAAACTGAACATCATCTATACTTATGCTACGGATTTAACAAAACGGCCGAAGACGTTTAAAGCCATTTACATATCATAGGTGTGTGGTAAAACAAAGACAAAAATTGGAAAATAGGTCACTGTTCAGTGCCTTGCTAAATTACTCTTCTTTATCTTCGCTTGCTCCTGCTGCCGCCAAGGTACGTTTCCTAGTCAATTTGGCATAGTCTGATTTTAAATAAGGAGATTTAGAGTAAAGTCACAAACACGATTTGTTAGCAAGGGAGATACTTACGCAACCCACAAGCATTGCATAAAGTTCTAGCACCATCAGGGCCACGTCTCCATTCAGGAGTTTCCGTGGTGTTACAAGCGTGGCATCTTCTCGGTTGTGAAGTACCATTTCTGGCTCTCTTCTGGTACTTCGATTTTGAGTTTGAAAGCAGACTTCTCTTGTCACGAATGTACTTCATGTCCTCGTCCTCAAGTCTCGAAGATTCCATATCAGAGTCCTCTCTTTCCAATTCGCGTTCAGGATCGACATCAGTGTGAAGACTCTCTGAGCGAAGGCTCATTAAGGCTTGTAAAATATCATAGGTATAATTAGTCATTTGCTTCAGCAAATGATCAGGGGGAAGAGCTACTGGCTGGCCATGATGCTGGGGAACAAATCCAAAATCCATCGCAAATTGGTGTAAAATTTTACTATTCTCTGCAACCTTATCCAATCCGGATGAAAGTGATGATCTTTTGGGTGGAGAATATCTACTAGGGCGAGGGTTGGTACGATTCCAATACTCTGCAGGATGGGATGTACTGTAAACGTCGGGTCTTCTTTTGTAATCGCGCTCTGTTTGTCCACGGTACCCGCGATATTCGTAAGCCATCCCGTATTCATGTTCCAAAGGATGATCGTACCCACTAGGAGGGATATATGAGGAAGGTGATAGCTGCATACCTTCGTGCGAAGGACGTCTTCGTGGCATTTCCCACTCTGGATGTTCCACTGGCACTCGTGGTCTATATGATCTAGGTTCAACTTCGGGGTATATGTATCTATCGTGTACAGTGGTGTCTAGCCCCTTATTGTAACTCTGATGTCTATGGAGGGCAGAAGGAACTGGTGGAAACTCTTTTTCACGCTGATCAAGGCCGAACTTGGAGTGACGACTTCCACTCAAGCAAGAGTCGGAAGACTCGTAAGGGAGCTTTAAATCAAGCTGTCTGGGATTTTGCTTCGGGCTGACTGGCTTTCTAACATCCTCAAAGTAACCTTCAGCCTTGACTCTCTTCGAGACAGGTTCGGTATACTCTGCCTGATTGAATGGCTCGTTGGGGAACCTAGTCTCCTCTAGACGCGGGCGTCCTGCATAAATAGAATAATCAGAGGGAAAAGATTCTAGCGGTTTTGTATACAAGTCGCGAGTGGAGTCAATATGCTGTTGTGTATTGAAGGAAGGGAAGTTGACATCTTTATTGGCTATGGGAGCCAGGCCTAGGTGAGTCAGCGTTGGAAGTTCCGTGGGTATACCTACTGGGAAAGCAGCACGTTGTGTCATGATAAAGAATTCTTAAGGGCACGTCTTCGTACAACCAGTAAAAGGAATATCTACTGGAATGTACCAATAATCTAATGGAGAAAACAGAAAGAAAAAGTGAAGTGAACGTAACAATGAGTTACTATCACCGAAGCTTAAGAAGGGAATTATAAAACACAGAAAATCAAGCCGTAAACAACTCAGCTGATAGAATGAGGTTACAAACCAGTATTCCCAGCTCGTAGGATCGCTTATATAAACTGTAAGAGAAAAAAACATCCCAACCATGTCACTTTGAATGAATCAAATGTATCCGCCATCTTAGCAAATAGGTTGCTTGTGTCAACTGATATATCCGAATAAAGCTTGGCACTATGAATAAAATAGCCAATCTCGTTGAAATCGAACTATCCTTTATATTCTATTTACCGTATTACGTCAACCTGTTAAAGTATAGATATCGATGAGACCTAGCTAATCGGATCATCGATCTCCACTAGATTCCTTGTACATATTAGATCTCAGAGAAATGAACACATTATATTTAACACATACTTGTGATAGCCAGCACTCGTATTTTTTTAAACGTGCTAGCACTGACTTGCTGAAATAACTATCTGACAACTGGTAATGCGAGAAAATCGAGCGTTGGTTGTGTTACTCTTGCCATCAAACATCACACGCGTTATCATCTAAACCTTATCGTCGAAATCGAAGCAGTAGATCTCAATAGTGCAACACATCAGTATCCAACGAACTTTCTATATAAACTTGCTTGTACGAAAGCACGCATCTGATTGCCATAATCATCCACAGTATACTATTCCGATGCGCGTGAGATGGAAATCATAGACATTTATCCGAGCTTGGTGATATGATGTTTCCGGACCAAAGATTGGATAAACTCGATGGAGTTTATGTGCAGAATGTGGCTCATTTATGGAAACAAATTTATGCTGAATTGATGCTGAAATCCTGACAATTGAATCTAGATTGAATTCGGAGATTTGGATACCCCGACGATCAAGCAGTTTAACATTGTCGATTTATTAACACTGTTATTTACTCTACTTGATTTGTTGGAATTAAGAAGTAAAATCTTTCCCAAGAATTCTATTTAGAATCTGACTGCATATATGATTATACGCTTTCTGTTAAGGTAAAGTCTTTTATTTCTGTAATTGAAACGTGGCAGCATAAATTGTGATGCATCTCAAGTCACATCCTTCCAATAAAACTAAGGCAACATTACTGAGAGTAACATGGTTGAATTTAAAACACTGAGCAAATGTGAGGTATTCCTATTGAGGTCTATCTAATAGTAATTAACATACGCCTTGGATTCCTTAGGTACATCAGCAAATACAAATCATTGTTCCAGGTGAAATAAAGTTCATGCTACACATAATGATAGTAATATATCCAAGTGCATTTTGCAAGTTGAAAAACATCTATTTGTTTTTATCCATGGCATCCCTCTGTATCATATT
>JNET01029209.1:0-10021 GCA_000697455.1 Basidiobolus heterosporus B8920 | reverse complement strand
AATTTGCCTGTGATTTCTTCAGCCCAAATGAGTAGTCATGCTTGTTGCATATGTCAAGAGCAGTTGAATTTCCATGCCTCCCCGGAGTCTACGAGGCAGATGCCCTGCGAGCATGGTTTCCATCAAGATTGTATTTTCGCTTGGCTTACCGTTTCCAATACATGCCCTCTTTGTCGATACGAGATTGACACGAACAATAAGGACTACAATGAAGCCCTTCACCAAAGGCTAGCCAGAGCTCCCGCAAGTAATTGCTCATGAATTCGAGTGTAAATACATCGGAACTAAACTTCTGGACCTATTTGTAATATAATTTTTGATTGTTCAAATTCCCAACTGTACTTAGGCAATGTGTATAAAGTCAATAAATGATGTACATCTATACCATATTATGCTTGGAGTAGGCTTTATCATTTATATAATATGATTAGGGATTGTAGCGAAGATGCTTTATAGTTATATTAAGTGATTTTTAACTAGGTGGGTGACTTATGTATATTTAATAGATGGTAGAAAAGATCATTTACAAGATAAAGATATTTACATGGCAACACTATACATAGATTTAGGACTCACTTGTAGTATAAACAACACCAAGCGTTGGAGTGGTGGAATGGGCTTACTGTTCCTGCACTTGCACTTGTTCTTGTTCCAATTGGGTCCTACATAAAGGGCATGCGTTGGCAATGTCAAGCCAGGAAAATATACACTTTTGATGAAACATGTGTTGACAAGGTAGCTGGCGAATTGCATAGTTGTGCTGGTCGGATAATTTCTCGAGACATATGGTACATATCTCATCTCCAGTACAATGGACAATTGGTAGACTATCTTTGGCCACAGTGGCAGGCGAATTGGCCTTGGTTGGAGAGCAGAGCCAGGTTGGGATTTCTAATTCCATATCGTCAAAGTTGATATTGAATAGAAGGTCACCGGTTAACTCCAGGAGATTAGTGAATATAGAGAACATCGTGTTGAAACTTGTGGAGATTGGATTAGGGTTTTGGGTTAGGAAATTCATTTAGTAACCGATAAGGTCAATCTCTTGGCTTTATATCTGTTTTTCTGTCGCCGAGATCTCATGGTTACTTCAGATGCACACCAACTCTTTTAGACTTGGTTTCAATCAAGCTTTATTCCGGACCCCTCCTCAGGTCACTCTTTATTGCTCATTAGTATTCAAATGGCTACTTAATAGTGACTAAATGGATAAAGAATATATATAAGCCACAGCTGGAAAATGTCTAAGCTACTCCCGATCTCAGATTTGGTAATCAGTCTTAGACCCTACATTTCTGTATTTGATTTTTACTAGAGCTTATTATTATTGTTGTTGCCTGTCCTATCACGTGCAGTGGGGGTAGAAATTATGGAAGTTTCCATGAAATTGAGCGCAATTAATATCGACAGAATTAGCGATTAAATAGAACAGGATAATTATGAATGATCGCTCTCGAACTGCTAAACCCCTTCTAAACGTTCGAATCAGCGTTCGAATCAGCGTTCGAATCAGCGTTCGAATCTCTTTACGGAAATAATCCCCGATGCGGCTTTCTTGCTGATCTTCGCTGTACTAATGACAACAAATAGGAATATATGTGACTACTGTCTAGCAAGTCGTCAATTAATATATTCTCGTACGTATATCTGTTACCATTCGCTGCTCATGTCATTTTGGATATTCCTGTGAACCCATGACGTTTAAAATAATATACAGCCATAGTGCTAATAACAACAGTAACGCCGCTCCATACTTGTTTAGGCAAAGAGCTTGTTAGACTTCTTTGCAAGTCTTTTTTTAAGTCACATTAGACCCTTTTCATGTGATTTCAATTGCAGATCACCCGAAGCCTAGCTACTTAGCTTTAACCTCAAGTTTAGTACTTAATCAAGCCTTACCTAGCATTCAAGACGTCGGTAGTCCATTTATAAATTTCTCTTGGCCTGCGTTGAATTATCAAAGGGGGTCATGCGGAGATGTATTGTAATATTGTCTTGATACACCAATTTCATCAATTGTATCTCTTGTACTATGAAGGTTCATTCAAATGATTAATAGACACAATAGTAATTTCGATCACTGGCCACAAATCCATTTTCGCAATTCATGGTTAATCACCAGATTGTATGCTACCTCAATAGAATTTGGTTCGAGGGTTTACAATTATATCCCTACTTATGTTGGTTCAAGAGAAGTGCTCGTCACTTTTATAAACGTTCTACCTTGCCTGGCTACACTAGCTCACAAGTAAACTAGCCATGAGCTCCCTAAAAGAAACTTTAAAAAATCGTAAGTATCTCGTGCGCTGTATCACAAGCTACACTTACCGACATAATAACTCTCCCTTTCAGGCTTCATTAATGCTGTTCGCTCGGTGAAACCGCCGGGCAAATGGAAGGTTTTGGTTCTGGATACTCATTCTGCACATCTACTTTCCAGTTCTTGTCGGATGTACGATATCCTGGAGGAAAACGTGACTTGTAAGAATAGTTTGAGAATATAAAGTTCTTTTCTTTATTAATCCGTGGCCTTATAGTGATTGAGAATGTCACAAACTCACGTCAACCATTTCCCGACATGGAGGCTATATACATTTTGTCTCCTACATCTTCTTCAGTTTCTTACTTGATTAACGACTTTTCAAAACCAAATCCCACATATGCTGCAGCTCATGTGTTTTTTATAAGTGGTATGCATCATCTGGTTTTCTTACTTTGGCGAACGGTATTCTAAGGGTATCCTTCTCGTAAACAGGGCTCGAAGACAGAATATTCGAAAGTATTACTCAGTCTAAAGCAATAGATCACATCAAGACCCTGAAAGAGCTATACTTGGATTTTGTCGGTAGGTTTTTCACTCGAAGTTTAGGTTCCTATTTGATGCTAACTCTATTGAAACATCAATAGCATTTGAATCCCGAGTATATACCCTCGAATCACCTTCTAGTTTTTTTACACTTTTCTCTCCGGCCTCAACTCGACAATCTTCACTCGAATTGCAAAACATAGCCAAACGCGTAAGCATTTCAAGTTGCCCCAGAAATATTTCATAGCGTAGTAATGTAGTATCATCATTGTAGCTTGTCTCTGTCTGTGCCTCGCTAGATGTCAAGCCTATTATTCGCTACTATTCACCAGAAGTTGAGACAAATCAGAGCATTATTTCATGCAAGCTCGGCATGCTACTTCAAGCAGAGATGGACTACTATTGTAAAAACCAACCAGACTTTCCTGTACGTATATCTAATTCCTTATGAAATTTAAACTATTCACTTACTTCTGAACAGACGAACAAAAACAACGCACAAAGCTTGTTTCTTGTTTTGGATCGTACCATAGATATGAAGGCACCACTTCTTCACGAGTTTACTTATCAAGCAATGGCCAATGATCTTCTTGAAATAGAAAACGGGACGAAATATCGGTCCGTTTCTGCTAAATACTCTGCTTATATTCATTGGATTTTAGCTAATTATAATATACTCTTAGGTATAAGTTTACTACGGGATCAGATACTATTGCTGATAGAGATGTTATATTAAATGAAGAGGATGATCTTTGGACCGAGGTTCGCCATAAGCACATTGCTGGGTGCATCGAACATCTTATCGCCAATTTCAAATCCCTCGTTGGTGAGAACAAGGCGTTAGGAGGCTTGAGATCCAATAAGTACGTGATCATTATACACAAATATATTTTAAAACTGTGGGTTTAACTTTCGACTCTGAAGTCAAACAGCCAATCTTCGTAAACTTAAAGATGCAATGAGTTCTCTGCCTCAGTTTCAAGAACTTAAAGAAAAGGTACAACCACGACCTAATGAATTCTATTCTATTGATATTGACTAACATGACTCTAGTATTCTGCTCATTTGAGTATTGCCCAAGAGTGTATGGCTATTTTCGAGAGATATAAATTGGCCGAAATAGCTGGTGTAGAACAGGTATGTTTTCGATTATCGATCAGAAACCTTAATTTGAGAATTCACCCGGTTTTTGAAATCCACGTAGGATATGGCAACTGGAATGACTTCTACAGGCGAACCTGTCAAGAACATTATGGTCGATATGGTACCTATTTTATCCGAGACCGAAATCATGTAAATTCCCACACAAGCGACGCTTGAGGAAATATACTCGATTACTTATCTTGATATTTTATATCCAGCCCCAATGACAAACTTCGCCTGATTCTCTTGTACATGATAACCCACGGCAACGTAAAATCAGATGATTTACGTCGCCTTAGAATGCATGCCAAAATTCAGGACAGAGACGCTGAGGCAATGGATAATTTAGCATATTTTGAAGGATCGTTTAAGAATGTACGTCTCTGTTAAATCTCGTATTTCTCAACATCACTAACACATATGTAGGTTACATGTCCACAAGAAAAACCTGGCCGTAGATTTAATTTCTTCTCCAGGAAGGCTGAGGAACCGGAGGAAATTCCATTTGAACTTTCAAGATACGTTCCCAACATCAAGAAAATCGTTGAAGTATATTTGTTTATAATATACCTACTTTGAAGTTGGGGAATAAGCTAACATAAATTTCGGTCTTCAGCGTGCCATCCAGAATAACCTTGACACCTCTCTGTATCCATTTGTCAATGAGCCGGAAGGTACAAAACCTAACGTTGAGCCAAAATTCGCCGCAACTTCACTTAGAAGGTTGTATTTTGTAAACATGATTGTTAGTCGGTTAGCTTGGGTCTAACATCTTTTTCAATGACAGTGCCAAGGGTAGTTGGCAACGGGCTAATCCAACGAACCTGGTCAGTATTTCTTAATATTTCAATCAATACCAGATCATATATTTAACAATGTCTTATTCCAATTCACCTCTAGTCTACCTCGCCTACTGGAAAAATCATCGTTTTTGTAGCAGGAGGTTTGACTTATTCCGAAATTCGCTCCATATACGAACTTGCTAATGCCACCAACAGAGAAATATATATTGGTAGGAATAGAAGTTTTAAGTGGGCTGGTAAAGTTGATTTGTGGCTAATTGAAGCTCTTGTAGGTACAACGCACATTGTCAATCCTTTACAGTTTGTTGAGGATTTGAGTAATCTTCGCTCACCAAAAGTCGCGAACCCAGTACCCAATTTTGGTGATTTGAAAATCAATACGCAATCAGCTCCACCCTCTCGCTCTCAACAAGAATCGTCTTTACATCCACCTACCAACAAATTAGATACTTCAAAATTAACGCCACCAAGTTCAAACCGCAAAACCTCCTTTAGTAAGAAAGCAGGGAAGAAATTTCTCTCGAAATTTGGATTTTGAGCACGATTCTTATCAATCAATAGCATAGCGTGTCATCATGAATTAGACTGAAGAATCATGCCTAAGTTTAAGATAAATACACATTGTTCTTATTCTTTTCTGATGTATTTGTACCGGCTTTGAATTAATAATAATGTACCGAACAACTGTAATTCCATTTAATGGTTTCCTTTCTGCGTTTACTGATTTTAATTTTGGCTTCGCTTGTTTATCTAGTCAGTCTAAAATACACAATGAAAATATCTATTATTTATACGATGATAACAAAGTGCTACTGACTAAGCTCTGCTATATATGGATGTCGATCAGAACGATGTTTTTGTGATGTCTTATGTAGTAAACACAGGGATAACATAGCAAATGCCATCATAGACAAGTGATAGTTCACCGGTTAAACTTACAGATAAGAGCCATTGAGTATATGGGAATTAAGTAGGTTAGCTCGTTATTTACTGTACCTGATACATTTCGATATAGAACAAATATAATCGGAAAATCTGAAGTCCCGTTTTAGGAAACATTGCTGAACTACGAAAATTTCTCGGATTCTTTCTAAATTGTAAACAATGGCTAAACTTGACGTTATTCAGTCAATCTTTTGGGGTTACTTGCGGACCGATTTGATTTTGATAACCGAGATGGGAAGTGTTTATTTACAGATAGAATGTACAATTATTATCATAATTAATTATCTAGTAGAGTATAACATATTAGTAATGGTGGGTATTGAGGTCGTTAATTTTGTGTGCTAGTATTCTCGATATGCGCCCGAAGACACGCATTATATTTGTCAGCGTCTTGAATAACCAGCATATGACCGCACCCCTCAAAAGTAATCAGGGGGCAACCAAGTTGTTTTGCATGAGCTTTACCAAAGGCGTATGGAATAGCGGTATCCTTGGTTCCGTGTACAATCAAAAGTCTCACCCCATTCTCTCCGATTTTCCGTAGTTTACGCGGGTTAACACGATGGGTGATTCCACTTAATTTTTGTGGAAGTGCGGCTAGTGCAGATTGATTTGGTACTACGGAATTAATACCATCCATGACTTCGGTCAATACTTGAAAATTGGTTTTCCCTGCAACTTCTAGAGATTCCGATTTCAACCATTTTCGTGGATAATTGATCTTCACCAATGGCTTGGTGATTTCTTGTAATGATTTACTCAAGGTCTTGACGGAGAAAAGAATTCCTTGAGTGGTTGGAATGGCGGCCAAAAAAGAGTGCCATGTACTGGTGAAAGTGGCAGTCGCGAATGTTTCAGGAGAGAGGGTCACCATCTTCTGTGCTATCATTCCACCCAACGAGATACCAACCAGGTGAATGTTTTCATTCCAATTAAGAAACTTCAATAGTTCTAATGCATCTTTGGCGAAGGTCTTCGTAGAGAATAGACCAGGGTGGGTGACACTGTCTCCACTTCCTCTTAGATCGAATGTGCATACTTGATAATCTTCTAAGCTACCAAAGTATTTGGTTTGTGCGAACCAAGTTTCGCAAACACTATTAATCCCAGTGACGAAGAGAACCTTATACTTAGTACCACTACCAAAAAGTTGGTAACGCATATTAACTGGCTTATGTGACCGATGAGCACCGATTAGGCATTTCCCAGTGAGCGTGGGGGCGGGTAGAAAATTGGAAGCAGGCTCTTTAATAGGTTGTCGTATGAGTTTTGAAGGCATTTTGATGTGTTCAGTATAGAAGTCATCAGCGGCGACTGGTGAATATATATGTATTTTACGGAAACCCTTCCTCCACCCTTCAAGATCCTTGATCCAATCTCAATGCCCGTCACTAACCCCTCCACTCCAAAAAAAAATAGCCATATCCATCACATTCAGAAGTCTTTCGGAGAAGAATGATCCGACGGATTGATTGAAACATATCCTTTCCGCAATAAGATGATCATTTATCCCGGCCATATGGTAATGGTGCCAAATTGAAATTCCGTAGTCGACATGAGTAATAAAAGCGTGTAACCATGAATTAATTTCTTCTATCGGTAAGTATGGATTTACTTCATCTCGATTCATATTCTATTCTCCGCCTCACTAATGCTAGGTGACATAAATTGAATGATGTTTGTGAATGTATTTGGGCTTGGTTCTGGCCAAATAGGAGTCATTAGAGAGATGCATTGCATTCACCTCAGTATGCTAGGTAACGGGGTGTGAACTGGTTTTTCATTAACCAGATATATTCTTGGCAGTCAACCTTAGGGATGTTACCCGTTCAACTAGTTCTAGAAGCCTTACTGAAACCACAGGCTAAAAACAATATCATGTATAGCTGATGGCCCTAGGAGAGCGTGAGTTAGGGTTTGTAACGTATGCTCTTGGCCAAGTTCTCTCATATATAGTAAGACTTATTCACCTCGAAGTGAGATTATCTTCACGTGATTTTCTCTCTATTGACGCACTGGTAACTAATGATGACCTTGCCCTGAATAACCCCACGGTCTTACGTAATGTCAGCTCATATTTATCATCAAAAAAAAAACAAAGTCAAGATAGTGTGATGAAAATTTTTATGTAATAGAATTTAGGTTCAACATCTTGAGATTTACAATGCGTGAGATAAATGCAATAAGGGAAGAGATTCCGATTTATTGCTTGGTAAGTCCAATGACACCACAGGCTTGACGACCACCAGCGTTACCAGTAGTGCTGGAAAGCTCATGACCACCTTTACCAAGATCATCCTCACCCTCATGAACAACAACGGTACGACCGATGATGGAGTGAGGACCGGTAAGCTTGATCAAAGAATCGGTGACGGAGAGGGTAGCTTGGCCATCTTCGGAAGCAACAATGTTGCCAAGGTCACCAGCGTGACGAACCTCATCCTCGGGGGCACCGTGGGTCTTGCCGAATGGGTTGAAATGACCACCAGCAGAGGTACATCCGTTAGTGTTGTCACCAAACTCGTGGACATGGAAACCGTGCTTGCCAGGAGCCAAGCCAGTAAGGGTGGCCTCAATCTTCACAGGAGAGTTTTCGTCTTCTTGGGTGAAGTAAACGGTACCTTGAACGGGAGAATCACCACGGAGAACTGCAACAGCTTTGACCATATTGATTATGAGTTAGATAATTTGCAAAGAATTCATGCGACCATGCACTGTTATAAATACTTTTCGGATTTTCAACAGGGGAGCAGATGAGCACTTTTTGCTGCATGGAAACGTTCAATGGTGAGATTAATCAATCTCCATATTAGGCGTCATCAGCATTGCTCTACTTCATGCATTCGAAGGTTCATGCTAAAAATGACGAATTTTCTTACCCCTGTACGGTCATGATTATTAATATCAAGGTATGATTACTAAGAAAAGGCGTTCAATCCAATCATTCATCGTGTTACTTCAGGCTGACTTTAAGCATCACTGTTAGTAACAGGTGTGGGGTATTTGCTAGAGACCAAATAAGCGAGTTATGGCCGAGATTCAGGTGTTAAGAGAGAATCCGAAGCCAATAAATATAGACCATAGAGATGGCTCACTTTGAACGCTACCCCACTCTGCTGTCAATGAGATATTCACCTTGCGTCATCATGGGCTATCAGAATATCTCGGAAAATCACCGTACAATGATTGGCCATTTATTTGTGGATCACACACAAACATGGTTAGGATTACGAGTTACCAGTTACGAGTTATCTATCTCTATTTGTTCAATACGAACATAAGGGGTATATGTTGTGTTTCTTCTTTGCATCGAGTCCCTTTTGACTGTGGTTCATGGATTGTACTGTGTTTAAGAAGAGATATAGAGAAGAAGTAGTTGGGACTCTCTCATTTAATATATATATATGTATATTCTAGGAGCGAGAATGATTTGAACTAAAATAAAGTGCTATACATAATTAAAGATTTAGAGAATGTTGGGTCGGCTAGTCGTCTTCGTCGCTAACCATTTGATTACGACGAACGGCAGACCTTCTTGTAATACCATCGTCTTCATCGTCGTCGTCATCGTCACTGGCTTCGAGTACGTCGTCCAGATCATCGTCCTCTTCGTCTCTACTTGTATGCTTGTATTTGTCAGCATTCTTTTTGGCACGCATGATTCGTGCCTCACGCTCTCTCTCCTCCTCGGAATTTTCTTCATCAACATCTTCGTCATCGTCTACAACAAATCCATCCCCGTCTTGATAATCACTGCGACGACCACCGCCGCGTTGGGAGTATGAACGTTCCTCGTCTGATTCCGCTTCCAAGTCGGCTTCGGTGAGGCCTTGGGAATAGCGAGAGGCTTTGTTCCTACGTTGGGTCTCGAGTCTTCGTTGAGCTCGAAGCCTTTCAGCCTCTTGAGCTTCGAGCTCTTGTTTATGCTTTTCCGGATCTGTGGTAGTGATAAACATCTTGGCTCTTTGCACCTTTTTGTGCTTTCCTGCAATGGCCATGACCATCTTTCTTTGAGTAGCTCCTGCAACACTTGATGGTCGGAAAGCCATGGCATCGGTATAGCGAATCTGGGTTTCGAGTAATCCTTCGACTGGGTGATGGACGATGACATATTGGTTATCGTGGTCCATTGATTTGGTATTTATGTCGAAGAGTTCTTCTCCAAGTAGTAACGAAAGTGACCCATCCGACCATTTCACGAATTTAGCGTTAGATTCTTTCTTGAAACAATAAGCATAGTGTGAGATGGTTATTTGGAACTCATATATACAGAAAGAATGTTAGCGAATTCATTGTAACATACTATTATCTCATCATTGGCGTC
>JNET01029205.1:0-10524 GCA_000697455.1 Basidiobolus heterosporus B8920 | reverse complement strand
CCTCTTTATCATCAATTTCTTCATCAATATCACTACCAGATGAAGTGTCTGACATTTCACTCTCATCAACGTTGTCGTCTTGGGATTTTTCTGCGCTTGCATCTTGGAGGACTTTTGCGTTGACCAATAGCATCTCATCTACTGCTAAAGCAGCCTCTTCATATGAGTTAAAGAGTTTCATATTAGGGCGTAGAGCCTCAAATGTATCATTAACCATGAACTCGACATCCATGGGCATGGGTATCTTCGACCAAATATACATTTGGAAGAAAATCAAAAAGGAGTCCAATCTTGTCTTGGATCTTCCTCTATCGAAGCACATCCCGCACGTATCTAGTATGGTACAGCAAAGTCTCACGCGGAAGAAATCATCGGGAGCGTCAATAGGGGTAAAACGGTTGGGAGAAGGTCTTCCATTCTCGTGACCCAAAGTTAAGATAGAGTACAAAGTATCAAAAACAACCGGTGAATCAATCAACCGATAGTTGTACAATTCGGCCAGATATTTCACTGTGGTAATTCGTCTTTGGTTATGTTTGAAAATATTTTGCTCCAAGCCTATGCGAATATCCTCAAGAATTTGGTCTACCAAGAATACACCGAAATCCGAGTGGTAGCGATGAAGCCCACTTGCCAACATCGCGAGAAGATGGACGTTGCTGAATTTCACTTTCCAAACTTTGTGGAATATCTTTTTCACAATCCCGTAGACCTCAGGCTCGTTCCAATGGAGTTTTCGAAGTAACCGAAGAATCCTGTCTACAGTTTTCTTACTGAGATCGGAGTAAACTAACTTGCGGACATACAACTCCATGGGTGTGCGTACTTTACAGATAGTAGCATCTCTATCAGGTGGGTTACACTGATAATAGGCGTTTTCAATCATGAGAACCTGTCGGTTGTCCAGATGAAGCGCATTTTTCTTTCTCATCATGATCTCAAGCATGTTACCAGTACGCACTGCTGTCTCAGGGCTCTTGAAGAGGAATCTACCACAGGTCTCTAGAAGATTACATGCAACTTCGATGTTGCTAAGAGTAAAATCATCGAGAAGTACCTTAAGACAATGGAACGTAAGGTACAAAGGGGTAATCTTGAACTTGGTGAGCTCACCAATGAACCGGATGTTTTTAACTCTAGTTTCCATCAAATCTTGACCTTTCCGGGATCTCAGAGTTTTGAATTCATTTTCAAGAGCAGTAACAACCCCTTGACCGACATCGGGGAAGTATGGATTTAAGGTAGCAATAAGGCGAGCATAGTAAGGTAGTAAGTCCAAACGAGTCCGAGCTACGTTAATAAGAGCCTGTACAAGTCTCTTTCGGGCTGCCTTTGAATTAAGGTAACAAAAATCAACAGCAGCTTGATCGATCAGATCGCGATTGATCATGTTCGGGAGGCGGGTTAAGAGAGTTTCAATTTGCGCGGACGTTGTAGATTTGAGATCGGACTTGTCCTCACTAAGATATTCTTTGAGTTATTTCATATCAACTGAAAAGCATTGCACGCAACTCCTACCTGAGAGTGTCTTCTTTGATACTCTCTTCGCTGTCTTGAGGCAGAGTAGAGTTATTGTCAATTTCCATAGCTTCAGTAGATGCTTCAACTTTGGTGTCCTCGGTACTGGGGTTTGCATCTGCGACAGCATCCCCATCAACAGCATCACTCTGATCATCTGCAGTAGGTTTTTCGTCTTTTTCGTCCTCCTTTTTCTTTTTAATTTCTAGTAGAATCCCAGGGACTACTAACTTCAAATCTATTAAAGATTCGTAGAACAGACGAGCATCTTCATCAGACCAAATTCCGTTCCCAGTATTCTCCTACAGTTCATTAAATTATCAGTGATTGCCACGGCCAAAACGCCAAGAATATACACACTTTGTCTTCCGAGTTGGCAGAAACCCCCTCCTTAATCATGGATTCAGTGATTTTGGTAGTACCCTCGTCTTCTGGTAGATCAGGGAGATCGCAGTCCAATCCGTCAGCAAGACTATGGTAAGTAACATTAGATTATAAAACCATCAAATCACTTAGAAACAAAAGTACATACCCTTGTGTATTGAACAAGATTCTTTCATAAACTTTAGATGCTTTTTCGTAAGCTTGTTTGCTTTCTTCTGACAATTCGCCTTTGGCAATGTGTGTTTCGTGGTTTGTCTTCTCCATTTTCTTGATATACTTTGACAATAACTTGAGTTCAAGATCAGACTTGATATAAAGATACAAGATGCTAGCTAACCTTATGAGCCTTGACTAATTGCTTTTCTACCGAGTGATAATAGTCCATGAAAAGGTTTTTGAACAAGTCTCGTTGCTCTGGTGATATTTCCACTCCAACCAGGGTTTCCTCAAACGGAACACTGTTTGCTACATCTCTAGGGGTATCGGCACCTTCGCTATCATTACCATGGGATTGCTGTTCTTTCTTAGGAATGATTCCAAGAAGATCTCTACCGAAATATTTAACGAAGGCGACAGCCAACGGAAGATTCATATGATTATCCTTGTCTACTGAAAACTGAAATAGTTTCAATGGATTAGTCCAGGATTACTTTAAACCTCATACTTTAGAAGTTCTTTACCAAATCCTTTAAGATAGAATGAAGCACATTTCCTGTATGTTTCATCTCTTTTCCAATTAAGATGGTCTCCTGATTTGCGGTCATCAAACCAGCGATACTTTCTTTGACTTGTTTCCCGCTTGCAAGTCCTTCGTCAATACCCCAAAAAAATCCCACTAACCATAGCTCACCAGTGATCCGGATGAATATACGCTGCTTAGAAATTCGAGTGTTCTCTTCTTTCTCACGCTGTTCTGAACTAAGTGAGGCCAAATGTTGCTTATTAGCTGGGGATAATGCTCTCATTAATAGATCAGTAAATTGGGGAGTGAAGGAATCAGGGAAACGCTGATGAAGAGTGGATATAACCTGTATAAATATCGAGCGTAGTATAATAGTCAATAGCTGAAATAGTGAAAGGAGTATTTGTGAACCAGAGCATCCTAACCTCCACAGCGGCATATATATCGGAACTCCCTTTACACTTTATCAGTCCTTCCATTAAGGCGGTTACTACTTCACTAATGTATTTCTCCAACTTCAAGGAACGAATATCATTAAGAAGCTGCGTAGAGGAATCCGCAGTAAGCATGGTCTTGCATTTCTTGATGAAAGCAGTGTTTTTCTTTATATTGGAATCAAGATTCTTATAAAGGGACAAATCTATTACATGGAGAATGCGAAAAGTTTGGTTAGATTATTGTTGCTTTTGGAAAGGGACATAGAGTAGAGGTGCTGTACCGGGTTTATTATTCCAAGCATTGATATTACGTGTTCGTAATTCTTTTTTCCTAGTTAAACGTGTTTGAGCATCCATCGTATATACGTTCGAGAAGAGAGAAAACAATGTAACTGAAGGAAAATAATCAAATTAAACGAGAATTATAATGAAAAATCTCTATTACTGATTTTACTAGTCTTCACGATTTAACAAAATTTTGATTTACACTCACGATTGTTGGCAATAAATAAACGTCAGTGAACATGAAGTTAACGATGAGTAGTGGTATGATAAGGATAATTTATATACATACATTCTAAGATCCAATGTGTAATCACTCAAGTCATACATAGTTTTACCGATTACAACCTCCGCAATTGTGGGAATATAATGGCAGACAGTAATGCAAACTATGTGAAGGCGTCATGAATTTCCATAGGATTTAGATCAAGTCGCTAGAGATATTGACCTTAATTACACTCCACACTTCTTCTGGCTATTATTACTCCCTCCTACTTCTCTATAGCAAACTTGTTGATATCATGAAAGCTGGTGTAAGAGAGCTCTATAAACAGGTATTTGGAGTATAGATAGTTTCCAAAAATTTTGTTTCGTGTGTTTAAAAGTTCTTCTCTTCTCAACATCAAACCAATTGTAGCTTCTGTTCCTTGGACGTGATTACCCCGCGGGTTATGACTACTTCAGGGGACGACTGAAGAAGGCTTTCCTGAAAAACTCCGAAATGGCCGATTCAAAAGCCATCGAAGAAGCAGTGAAAAGAGGACAATTTGTAATTAAGGAGTTGGAAGCTATGTACAAACTCAACAAATACCGAGCACTGAAGAAGAGATATTATGACGAGCCAGAACGAGAATTGTTAGAATTTGAAAAGAAACTTCACACTTCAAATATCTAGGTATGCTTTAGGAAACTCCTTCTGCCAGGCATGTTTTGTCAACGAGATAAATGATATATGTGCAATATTTATCCAAATTCTACAAGCAATGTGCTTTGATTGGAACGACTCTGCCCCAAGATAGTTTTATTCCATATTGATAAGCTGTCATAGATGCTATCCAGAGGGATACGAAGCAGCATTTAATGAAGATCAAATCTATCAAGGCCAACTAATAATGCTATCGGGATTTAAATATATGACAGAATGTGACTTGTGGATGAATAGACATTGGCATATATTACAAAATCGGTTTCGAGAATTCAGAAAGCAAAGTGGAATCTACTTCAATGGTAAGAAAAACGAGTAGAATCCTTATTAATAGTCAATGTATAAAAACTCTGGGACATGCTTCTCTGATGAACTAGCATTTCATATTGGAAAGTTGAGGTGTGATAACCTTGAGTTGTTTCTGAATATGTGATTGACTACGAAATTCTGCTCGAAATTGGGAGCGACGGAAAGTCCCAGCACCCACGATCCCAGCACCAATAAAAAAAACTAGCCCGTAGATATACAATCCCACTGGAGTGTTCTGAATGGTCGTTCCATCACCAAAGTCTCTTATGTCTGGGATGCTCATATGAGAGTCAGGTTGAGGTTTGGTGGTACGAATATATGATCCAAAGGGCACAGTTGGGACATTCTCATCCAGAGGCGTGTTGGTATAATTTTTCTGGGCAATTAGAGGGATTTCTTGATTACCGTTGTCACTCTGTTGTACTATTAAGGTATACGAGGATGGGGTGATAAGGTCAGCAACTAGAACTATGTTTGGTTCGTTGTGGACAGCATATTGGGCATTAAAACAATACGACGTGGTAGAAGAATTACTTCCTCTGACTGGGAGGATAACATAAGTCCCACTTTTGTATCTTTCCATCGTCCACTCTCCCCAATACTCATTAATTTGTGTACTCTGATCTGCAAACAGGAATCTGATAGTCCAATAGGGTGTAGGAGAAGTAAACGTCGGCAAGACAAGTGTTAAGTTTCCACCAAAACGACCAGATACCGTGTCGAGCCAAGTCACTCGGTAATTTGCTTTTAATTCTAGAATGTTGGTGGAATCCAAGTCTCGCCTTATCAGTTTACTCTCGTATTTAGCTTCCACATATGCCCATAGAAGCCATAATCCGAAGCAAAGCCAAAACAGGAGGGATTTTGGCTTAAATATTTGGCTCATTACCACGAATGTTAGCTATAAAGTCTATGATTAATTAGTGTTTATCAGCGTGCGTTCTCCAATAAAATGCTTGTATAGATAAGGTTCAGCAAACGACTATGGAAACTTGTATTATTGAGAAAGGAAAAGGTCAAGATCCTAACAATAGTAGGAGGTAAAGTGGGTGAAGAAGGGGAAATTCAAATGCGACCAGCCAGCAATCAATGTACCTTTAGGGAACAGCAAAGGTTGTTGCGCAAAATAAGGAGTTTGAGTTCAGGTCTTCAATGGATTATTTAAAGAAGCATCGTGCAGTCGGCCTTCCAGGTGAGCACTTTTTTAACGAATTAATGCATCTCATATCAACTAGATACTCTGAAGATCCCTAGATGAATGACAGTCACGATGCAAATATATGACAAAATACTACATTTGGGTCACTCCTTAACCGTTACTACACGTACATATGAGAATCTATAACGTTAAGTGCATAAGATACCGGTCGTTCTTCAGCATCTAATCTGACCCTTAAAAGGCACGTTCGCCTTGCCCCTTAAAATTACGCTTGATGAATGTTCTACCGAAAACTGCATCTCTCTCTCATACATCAAATTAATTCTGCCCACATATCAGAACTGGGATTGGATTGCTATACTAACGAAATTACCAGAACCTGGATGTGCAAGTGGTTAAAATCCATTCATACTGTATTATTGGTTTTAACTAGTTTTCTGATTTTTTTACACAACAAATGTACTTCTATTTACCACTAACTTGAGATCAATCTCCATCTGCTCCAAAGACTCAAAAAAGCACTGGAATGTTCACAATATAATGTAACAATTAAATAACAGTGCAATACACCGAGCCAACCCTTTTTTGGCTGAAGCACGCTCAAACTTTCAGCTCATTCAAGACCGTCATCACAAGCTTAGCACGATGTGGAGCCCGAGTCATGATCTGTAGTAAGTCTTCCTCGTGAGCCAGGATGGCATTCCGCGCGCTTTGGGCATGAGATATATTGCGAAGTAATAGGCTTGTGATCAAAGGAATACTACTCGACTCCGCTGAATTTGAAGAGATTTGTCTAGGGTTGGAGGAGCCACTAACTAGGGGCTGGGACTGAGGCTGAGGCTGGAGCTGCTGGGGAGGAGTTTTCGGCTTTGGTGAGCCAAGGTGTGTTTTGATGTGGGCGAGGGCAGCCATAAGAGTTGGAGTAGGCTTGTCGCTGAATCGTGTACAGGTTAGCCAATGGCAGGATAAATCTGATGGGTCTGCCAGGTGTGCTTGCTCTATATGATTGATTAGGTCGCTTTCTGAACTGCAAATGTGTTTGCAGCCAGTCCATTGACATCCAATTTTATCATGGATAGAATCTCCTACTGGACCGCTGCTTGAGGTTGTTCTTTGTTGTATTCCCTTGATAACAATGGTTTGAATTCCGTCTTGAGTTGCCACGTTGGCAACAATATTGGGAAATGTCACGGTTAGCGCTTGCATAAATTCCATTACTTGAAGTAACCCTGATGTATGTGGGCCGAAAAACGTAATATATGAAGTGTACATTTGAACTTGTGGAACAGCAGATCCCGGGTTAGGTACGAAGAAATGTTTCAACCTGTAAAAAGAGTCAATGATATGTTCTATATAGCGAGTAATCACATCTTTAAAGGTTACCATTCTGTTGTACGTTTAGGCTCCTCTAATTTGGAAAAATCAGGGATAGTAAGAATCGACGGCTCATGTGATTTAGAACTGGAAGAATCTGTGCTTGTGTTTTGAGCCACATTGTGGTTGGCAGTTGGCACAGGCTGTAACTGTGCTGAGCAGTTTTGATGAATTGTGATCTCAGGATCCAAATTCCATGTCAGACATTTAATCAAAATGTTGATAGAGCACTTCGGCATGTGACGCACTAATTCGAGCGAAGTCTTATTGCTAAGATTTGAGTAACAATATAGATATTCCGTTACAGCCTCCACCAATTCTTCGTCCTTAATCAAGAGAAGGTCAAACATTCGCTGTATTAATTTGTCGTCGACAACCGATAGAACACTTTCGTTTGCTTCGTTGAGAGCAAAGCGAGTCAAAGAGTGAATACCACCCAGTATCAACGCTCTGTCGCTCGTGTATAAAAGGTGCTTTAAAGGTTTGATAAACCGGGCACTACGATTTTTCAGCGTAATATGTGGGGACAGATTTTCAAAAGTGTCCAAGCAAATCTGCCTGAGCTCTATTTTTTGGCTGCTTGAAGGCAGTTCAATACCTTTTGTCAATACTAATAATAGAGTGTCGTGCGCGGCTAGACATTGGGCGTTCTGCCTGAGAAACGATAAATTGCGTGTAATGTGAGCAATCTGTAGTGCTCTTTCCATGCAGATCGCGTTCGTATCGGTATTGAAGAAGTCATCAAAATTGCTATGATCGGTGGTCAAACTTTGAAGATCAAAATGTGAGAGCATTGCATCTAGCAAGCCTGGAATGCTGTCAATTCGGAACGTATCATCGCATCTATACGAGAGAACAATTAGATTGTTAAAAGCCCAATCGATCTCGTTGGGGAGGGATGACTTCAAGGCTAGAAGTATTCTATTTTGTGGGCCGGGCTCAATATGAATCTCTGGGTAAATATGTTACTATAGTCCATGCAATACAGTTCATACAAAAAATAATGTACCTTCATTCGCGTATGCAGGCATAGGCAGAGGATAATGTGAGCTTTGTGTTGAGCCATTTGGAGGTTGCACAGACTCGGATGAATTCATCGGAGAAGGCCAAGCACGACCGCCGAAATCTACCATTTGCCTTTTTGGCTCAGGTAAAAATTGTGAACCTATAGTAATAATAAGTATAGAGAATACAAACAATAGCTCTGGTACATAACAATCCCTACCAGGATGATGAATGTTTTTCGAAGGAGCTGGGCTTGAGGGGGTTCTTTCACGTGGCGTGTGGGCTCTAGAAGATATCTGAGGACTAGGGGCTGGTTGACCCCAATATTCCTCTTTTTCATAGGCTTCTAGATATTTCGTGTATACTGATTTCATCATATAAGCACTGTTGGTGCAAGTAGGAGGGAGATTTAACGGGATCGTCAGGTTCCTCCAGCCTTTCTCAGCAGTAACCTGGGGAAATCTATATCAGCTAGAGAAAAGGAACTTGATAAAGCTGTGTGAATTTTACCTTGTCATAACCACCGCGGGCAAGTACTGATTTATATATCTCCATTAAATCAAGTTTTCTAGAACCAAGTACAGGCTCTCTTTGTAACAAAGTTCTAAGGCAATCGATAAAGGCAGCACGTGTTAGAAAGTTTGGTCAACCCACAAAGCCCATTAAAATTGATATTATACCCTCTCTGTTTATGGAACTTTTCTAGCTTTGCAATAAAATCTTCATATTCAGGAGTTCTGTTGATCGTGTCAATCAGATTTACCCTCATTTCTGTTAGAGAACCACAACCTGAGCTGGTGCAAAATAATGGAACACGAAAACTTAAGTGCACAAAACACAGCCCAGAGAAACCAAAATGGATCGTAAGCAGAATTGAGAAGTTAAATGTTTAAATAGCCGGATCCAAGTTTACCATTTGTGTAGGGCTTGATTAAAGATATACGCGTTTAATCGTAATCATAATGCTAACCGTTAGAGACTAGTTACATACCAGGTGTAATGACAATATCCTGTATTTGATTTAAAATTTATGGATGACTGTCGTAAGATTATCCGGTTACTAGCTAATTTCGGCTGTACCTCTTGAGCTAGTTTCCAGTTCCTTATTAGTACGAAGACGCAAGAGTTGATGTGAGATTCCATTGTGGCCAGTTCAACACTCATAGATAAGATTCCACCGTCTATTTTCATACCCTTCATTTCTATGAATCACCCCAATTTCAGAGAATGATTTCATTCACAAGGAAAAGATAAGCTCTGTATATAAACACTACTCCCTCACTATTGCTATTATCTGTGGTCTTCAAGCACATATCTTCCACCAAGTGTATCATTCAGGAGCTTACGAATACCAGATCTTGAACGAGGATATATTTAGTAACAGTTACATAGGAACTCATAAGCCAACGTTGTTTTTTGTTCACTCCGAGAATATCCAACCATAATGCTGGACCGGCTTACTGATTTGGACGACCATGAGTTGGATGAGCAAGCAGCAATATTCTTTCATGCGAAGAAGAACAAAAAGTCGGAGTCAACACATTCAATCTGTCAGTTTCTTTTCGTTACATTTTATATTAAACTAGTTTTATCACTAAATTAGAGATCCACATTCACGCCTTGTTACAAAAACTCCCCGTAAAAATCATCATAGCGATGCTGAAAGTCTTGTCACTTCCTACGAGGACAGATCGGGTTTCAAATTTCGGCCTTTAGCAGAACCTGTGGCCAATGTCGGAGATAAAAGAAGAACCTTGAAAGGAAAGGCCTCCTTAAATGCCTTTCAACCTCGTGAATTAAGCGTTGAGACTTCTGATAGCGCCTTGAATTCTTTAAGAGCCCGGAGAAGCAACGAGGTACTTAATAGGTCCTTTTTCTTGTGCCTTGAACCATTGCAGTTTGCTGAACAATCTATCTTTAACTTTTAGTCTGACGTTCCTATTTCAAACAATCCACGCCTCTCCAAAAAACCTTCGAAATCCTCCAATAATTTTGGGGAAGGTAAAAAAGTGAATAGATTGTTCTCGTATACTAGTGATGGTGGAGGTAAGCCTACTGTAATATCTTCAAGGATATAGATACTGGACTAGACACTTCATCTATAATTACAGATTCCGAAGAAGAAGAGTATTTTGTTTATCCAAAGCATCGCACCTGTGGAAGAAGTTCTCCAAGACGTAATAGCAGTAGTATTTCCCTGAACGAGGCGGTGGATAAGCACCCACGACTACATTCCGGTGCGAGCGGAATGCCAGGCAACACATCCTTGAGCCATTCACGTAAAGGTGATCTGAGCAAGATCTCATCGCCCAGAATCGCACGATCAGATTATTATCAACAATTAGGAAGTACCGACCAGGAACGCCGAGCAGACCGTTACTATCAACATCAACATCAACCCAGCTACATTTCTGATACTGAGGATGATGTTGAATACATTTCACAATGG
>JNET01029189.1:0-11181 GCA_000697455.1 Basidiobolus heterosporus B8920 | reverse complement strand
CTGCTTTCCAAACAAGATATGGCCACTTTGAGTATAAAGTTGTGCCATTTGGTTTAACCAATGCCCCTGCGGTATTCTAGCACCTCATGCATGATATTCTCCAAGAATACCTTAACCAGTTTGTTGTAGTATATCTGGATGATATACTAGTTTTAGTTAAGGTTGACTTTTATACTTTTGTCAAGAAGTAAGCAAGGCAGCACTTAAAATGTGTCAACAAAGGTCCTAGTAACATGCTTGCATAGTTTGGGGTCATACAGACACATTTGAGAAAGTCAAGTATTTCAGGTACTTTGAAGTTAGTGAATATATACTAAGTAAAATACCTATGTGAGTTGTGGGTGAGAGGAAGCTGGTAAGTATAAAAAGGGTCAGATCTGTTGATATTAATTGGGAAGAATCATTAGTCTGGCCAGGAAATGAACCTGGGACCTCCTTAACTCTAGCAAGGTGCTCTAACCACTGAGCTACCAGTCCTTATATGCTATGCCTATATTACTAGGGGACCTTAACCTAATCTGTCTTTGTAAGGTACTTTGGCATGTCAGCTATACAAGCAACTGATTGGTCTTAGACTTTGTGCTCAGATGCAGTCACCATACTCCATATTTTCTTCTTTAGGAAATGCTGCTTGTACCACAAGTCACCAGACTTTCAACAGATAGTTGGTACCATCAAACTTTTCAGCAGGAGGAGGAATTCCAGTAATAGCAGTAGAAGACACTCCAGAGAGTGCAAGCTTGGGGCTCATAACCTTTTGTGAGATTCTGGGAGTTAATGGAAGTGATTTGGAGAATTAGAAGAATGTATGGTTTTCACTTGTGTATTTACAGAATGTCAAGTTGACTTTGATACCTCTGTCAAGAAGTAAGAAAAGCAACATGTAGAATGTGCTAAGGAAGGTTCAGAAGCATGTGTGTAAGGTTTGAGGTAATTTGGACATGTTTGAGAAAGTCAAGTATTCTGGATACTAAGTTGGTGAAGTACATTCAAAGTAAAACTTATGTGTGAATTTTAGGTGAGAAGAAATTAGTAAGTAAATATAATAAGAGTAAGATCTAGTATGAATAATAGGAGCTAAATTATATTAGTTTCAACACCATTTACTAGTGAAGTGCATGTGTCATAAAGGATACAGCATGAATGAAAATTTTGACAATGTGTGCATGGAAGGGAAATATGTAGATATAATCAAATTGTGCCGGTCATTTCCAATATCTCTATTTTTACTCAACAACTTACAGGTTTAATATGAAACATCATGGCTTCTTAATGGTTTTTGTTGGAGATCTGGGGTTAATTGCTTTGTGCAGTCAAATCAAGACAATTTTGCCTAGTCTTTGTAGATATTACAATCAATGCATAGTAAATAGTTTGCAAGTTGTTATATGCAAGTCTATATCAGTTCCTAAAAAATTGGCATAGTGAGAGAATGGGATATAAGCAGGTTTATTTGGAAACAAAATAAGAATTGGATGAAAGGAAGCCTAGACAATAACAAATCCCTAATGGCTTGGGGATATCTCACCAAGGAACAATGACTTATCTGTGCTACCCGATACCACTTCATATATGGAGTTAGTTTGATTAGATACTGTAGGTCATAATATAAGGAATAGGTCAAACTTACATATAGGCTCACGTGAATGGAAATCTACTTCGTTAACACATCCTTTGTGTCCAGGTAGTTTGTATAGGATCTTGCGAGTGGTGACGTCCCATACCACAACGGTTCTATCGCCACTTCCACAAGCAATTCTATCACCATCAGGGGCCCAGGCAGGCTTGATTAAATTCTTTTCAAAACCGTGGGGTGCACCTGAGCAAACAAGTAAACGCGCCAATGTCAGTACCGGTTGACAATTGTATATTGCTAGTTCACCAAATGAATGACAAACCTTCGAAGATTTTCAGCATTCGGTTGGCGGGCGCAAATGGTTTAACATCCCAGATTCTTACTGTTATCCACATATTAACTACTGTCTGAGCGACAATCCGAAATCAACGAAAAGTACCTGTGTTGTCCATGCTGTTTGATAGGAGATACGAGCCATCTGGACTGAGTCGGATACCAGAGATCGTATCTTCATGTCCTTCCATCACATAGGCAATCTCTTTCTTGCGGACATCCCAAGCCTACCATGTATTCACGGCTGTTTAGTGACGCTGAACAATCAACCAACTAAGGTGCAAATATTCTTACCGTAATCTTATTATCCAGGCTTCCGGAGTAGATCATATCGCCAGCTTCACTGAAGGTAACTGCAGTTACTTGGTAGTCCTGCTCGAATGTATCCACTGGGTTCTTTTGTCGAATATCCCAAATCTAGCATTCCACAAGATAAGAAGATGAGGGAAACACGAATATTTATAAGTGGCTCCTTACTTTAATGGTTCTATCGTCACTACCACTCACTACAACGTTGGATCCAGAGAATTTATGTTGTGGAGAGCACGAATTGACAAAAGAGTTGTGACCTCTAAACCTTTTAACACGAACTCCGGTATTTACATCCCATATTCCGACACTTTTATCTGCACTTGCCGAATAGACATTTCTAGAAGAAAACCCGAAATCATCAACCATAGCCATATGGTACAGGTTGCATATAACAAGTGAGGCTTACTTCGAATCTTGTGACCATTGAACTTCGAGGACAGCCCCAGTATGGCCTTTGAGAACCCCGTAATTAACGCAGTCGCCGTAGGTGTTCCATAAAACTAAAACCTGATGATTAATATGAGCTCAGGGCAAGTACAAAATCATCCATCGTTTACATATATCCCCGTCAAAAGCACCAGAAGCAATGTGTTCACCAGTGGTATCGAATTTACAAGTGAGAACTTCGCCCTAAATATGTTTGATTAATCGAGGCATGAAAAATATTCCAGTGAAAAACCATACCTTGTGACCATTCAGTTGCATGATAGGTGCCTGAAGACCCGAGGTTCGTTTGACCTGTGAGAAATAAATCCATTTAGCATGTGCTACACATCTTTCAACCCTTGCTTTAGTAATGACGCGGCTTACGGTTTGAATGACAGATCCATCTTTGGCTTTGATCACTACAGCATTCTCAGGTTGATCTTCTGGTTTTTGTCGTTTGATCAGTACACCTCCGGAAGGTGGAGGAGATGCTTTACGTTTATCGGACATTTCGTGATCTATGAATCTACCCTTCTAAAACTCACCTGATATGGGTAGCCAGAGACTATTGAATTTAGCAAGAAACCTCAACGCGCTTCTCCAATATGTGGGCCTTTTCAAAGTACCCTAAACTCGTCAAACCTACGAAATTTTGTGCCTCTTTAAACCAATGAAATGGGCATTGTAAAAGTTTGCGAATTGAATTTTTGATGAATTTTTCAAGCGGGATAAGGTTGTGCTAATATCTAGCTAGTAGCCTTACCCTCACCCTCACCCTATCTGATCTACCTTGAACATTCATGTTTCGTATAGCGCCCGCGCGTAAAATCCTGGATATTTTCTGACCAATACAGGTTTAGATCAAGATTGGATTCTATTAGTTATTCTAAAGAACCTCCCCAGAGATCAAACTCGCGGGATTAATTGATATCACGTTCTGTACCAATAGTCACTTTAACCATGATTAGTATAGACGCCTACTCTAACAATTCATTTCATTCACCTGAACCAGATAACTACGGAAGAGACTTTTCTGACCAAAGTCCTGCATATACTATGCATCCCGATTCTACCTACTTTCGTGAAATCCCAAGAACTCAACCACCCATAAATCCCTCACTACACCTATCCCCATATCCACATCCCCCATATAAAGAAATCCTTTCAGCTTCTTCTACGGCTCCATTTCCAAGCCCCCCTGAACAGGATGTTACTCGTAGAAGTTCCACTCAGAGTCGCAGTTCTGTCCTATTAAGTCCCTCACGAAGAAGCGCTTTTACCCCTTTTCAATCTCCAAATACTCAAGATATCCGTAATATCCACCAAACTCGTTATTATCAGAGCAGTATTCACATAAACGGCCTACTTACCCCTACCAGCCACACTTTGCCTCATCATGCGCCCTTGGCTGACTTAAAAGAGGAGAATAACATACCCCGTTCTTATGAAATGGAAAGACCTTTGCCACACAGAACTTTCCAACCAAAAATTCTTTGCTCTCAGTTTCCAACGCCCACGTCTTCTTTACCAAGGCAAGAGGTCAAGTATACCAAAGAACCCAAGGTCACAAGCGAAACATTCCCTCCTCGATGCTCCATATATCCCCAACAAACGTACTCTCCCGACACAAGTTCAAACGAAGCGAAGTCGGCTTCAAACCACGTGTACGATCCTATCCGGGATTCTTGGACTTCTAATAGCCTTCAACAACATTCATCTGAAGAAACTCAATTACCGATAGTCGCCACTACTCTCACCACCTTTTCTAAAGAAAAGTTACCTGAGGAAAAAGAAGAAGTTTCTCATACTTCTCCACAGTTAACCATTTCCCCCCAGCTACAGGAAGAAATATTACCTAATAAACAACCGAAAAGAATGTCACCAGGTTTAGGAGAATTCTCTGGTCTTAATTCAATCGCTCCAGCTTTACCCTCGTCACCGCCATTATCACCAGTCGCTGCAACCAAGAATAGACGGAGAACTCTTTCTCCAGATTTCAACCTACACGAAACCACATTCAAAGCGAAGAGAAAGGTACCACCAAAAACCTAGAAGTTTAATATTCACCACCAACTTCTTGGTAATAACAAGTTGCTAAAATTTAGTTAAATTCCGAAGAAACAAAAGAAGATTCCAAGGTAATTGATACAAAGAAAAAGTTTCGAAAGCTTGAGTTTAACCTCTTTCCTATTTAGCAATCACCCACAAATTCTTGTCAGGGACATACTGGACTTTCAAATCTCTCGAAGGTATTGGATCCACGTTCTTTGCTAATTTCTCAATTTTTACTCATGTCATCTTTGAAGTTATGTCATGACAACTCGGCTGGTACCGAATTAGCTGACCTCGATTCTATTCAAGATTATTATAAACAGTGTGAACCTCCGTTGCCAAGCGAGACACCCCATGATACCAAGAATGGTAAAGCTTCTAGTACATCAGACGAAAAAGTCCCAAAATCCCTTGGACAAATCTCGTCGATGATGGAAGAAAAGTCGCTGCAGGATCCCGTAGCCAATTTAGCCTCGCATGAATTTGAGGAGGAATCTATGCTGGATGTTGAAGAGACCATTGATTCCATCGAATCTTTTCTCACACAAGATGTGGACATCTTTGGATCTATCTCCGAAGAGGATCCAACCACCTCTAACTGGAGTATTATTTCAAATCGTCGCAAACCTATTTCGAGTCTATTACTCTCTGATACGAGTGATCACGAATAAGGGGTTTGGGCGTCGATTGGGTAGCGTTCTTTTAGCAGAAGAGAGGAGACCATGGAATCCTTCTATTTTGTCTAAGTTGTAATATTTTGTATACTATGCGTCATATCTCATGCTACACCTGATTGTGTGTCCGTTTCTCGTGGGTTGTATAGATCACTAATTCTTCTGTATATTCCGATTAGTTTAATGCATAGCGTGTATGTTGCGAATTTCTCATGAAAAGTAAACGGATTTTTGTTGAATTTTGCATTCCCTTGGCTGTGATTTGTGCTCATAAGAAGTCTCAAGACAAGGCCAAACCGAAGAATAGGATGTCGTGTAGTGGCATCACTTTGCTGGCCAAACATATTTACACTGTATTTGGTAGAGTGTTCGTTTGTTGAATGTATGAGAAAAAAATGATTTATGAACATGAAACATGAAAGCAAATTTCTATCGTAACGACGAAAATATCCTTTTCTTTACCCGGTAATGAAGCGATATTAGCACAAGTTATTGAAATCATGGAAATAAACGAAAAGAAGTAAGTTAATAAAGAATATGTGATGAGTGAGGGGAAGGGAAGGGAATAAATAAAAAAGTGATTAGCCGTGTACCAAGTGAGCTATATATATATTCGTAAGGATTATATACAAAAAAAGGTGGAAAGAGGAAAAGCCCCGGGAATATTGGTACACTAGCAAGAGACAACTGTCCCTAGGTGCAATAATATAAGATAAAGAATAAAGGCCAGATAGGTAGGCTGGCTGGTATAATTACGTGTTAGATCAGGATATACTTGTATGATGCTTATAAGGTCTCCAAGGAAGCATTCTGTGGTTCCATCATGTATGAGGTTTCTTTTGAAATCGCTCCATTCTTCTTGTTCGTTGACAATTTTGGACGACCTCGTCGCTTGTGTTCTACATCCACACAAAAGCTCTTCCCCAAATGTACACAGCGCTTACAAGGCCGAGACTCATCGCAGGCCAAATGGGCCTTTTTACAATGCACACATGCCCGACCCACATTTTTCTTCTTTTGCACCTTAGCGGCCCGCTTGGATGGAATCTCTTCGCTTCGGCCGCTCTTTGACATATGTGCGGAGTGGGCGCTGTGGCCTAGAGTGTTGGCATGATTATGGGGGTATCCATGCATCGGGTATGAGCCATAGGGATGGTAGTGGTGTTGCCCCATGGCATACCAAGCCTTCATGTCACCATGCTGAAGAGACATATATGGGTGTAATTCGGATGGAGAATGGTTCGAGCTAGGATCGTACTCGTAATTCTGGCCAAAATGTTGCAGATAATAGTTCACACCCATCTGTCTAGCTTGCGGATGGCTATTCAGAAATGCTTCCATACTCTATGGAAATATATATAGGTCAGTATCAACGGGTGACAAATCTCTGATGAAATCTACAAACCTCCATATTTACTGGCACATTATGGTGGCCGCTTTGTGAACTGTTCATATAGGCTTGTTTGGCGTACATCTCGTAGGTCGTCTTTTGTGCCTCATGCTCCAGGAACTCGTATTGTAAAGGATGATTGTGTGGAACTTGAGTGTCGCCATGGTAAGGGTTCCCGAATTGATCTACAGTCGAGGTAGCCGGACTAGCGTTATAGTAGCTCATGTTGTGTTGAAGTGTCGCCAAGGAACAGTCAGGCGATACAGAGGGATCATGGTCATAGGAATAGCTTTCGTTCTCTGGAGAATCTAAAGGGGACGTACAGGCCTTCCGGGGCAGATGGTTTACCTCCTTTTCGTATTTATAGGAAGTGTGACTGTTTGGAGTATCACTGGATGTCGCGTGTTTAACATTCCCAAGATGCTGCATCAGATCATTTTGCTGAGATTGCACTATGTCAGCTGCTTCGGTGGTATCAAACCCATTTTCAAACATTGCTAGTTCGTTCTCAATCGATAGAAGATCCCCTGAGATCTCATGTCTCTGGGAATATTGCAATTTACTCAGGAACTCTTTGCTTGGTTTGGTTATGATCTCTACTTTGGTGGCTTGCCGTGTAGGTTCATCTGTCTGTGAACCATTCCAAAGCTCTAAGGCATCGGATTGATGATGATCGAGCAGGTTCTGGATTTCACTCTGGTCGAAATTCTCCTGTAAAGCGAGCTCATGCTCTTCTGCTAGGAAATGAAAGCTACCATGGCCGTCGAAGGTTTCCACGAGCTCAAGCTCCTCGGAGGAGTAAATGTATGTTGGTTGTTCATCTATATCTTTGGAGATATCATCTGGCTGTTCTTGGCTGGCCCCATTCAGGATGGCAGAAAGAATGTAGTGATCAGAGTCGATAGTGGAGTCGGCGATAGTCATTTGTTGGATATATATACTAGAGCTACGTATATATATACTTAAAAATACAGTGGAGGGGCTGTTTGGAGGAGTGGTGTATAGAGAAGAAGGGATTCAAAGAGAACTTCACGAACAGCGGATGGAGGGGCTTCAATAGAGAAAAAGAATTTGGATGAAGCGGGTATTTAAACGCAATCGTGGAGCGTTCCTTATAACCGGTTTTATCAACAAAATCCCAACAAACCAAACAGAACGATTTCCCAAAAGACATCACTCCTTGCTTCTTAATAGATGTTGATGTTGGTTTGGATCGTAACCGAAGGCAATCACGGATCATTTCAAATGGCTGAAATAAGTGATGTGTAGATGCACAAATAGGCATCTGTCCACAGAATCCTTACATCTTTTCGAGTTGATTTGAATTTAATTGAAATTCGCCAGATGCATCGTATCAACCTTTGTAATGCAGTCTTTATTTACTGAAAACTTTTAATAACGTTGTTACATGTAAGGCAGTGCAATCCAGGCAGAAAAACTGCCAAATCGTTGAAATTTCTGTTAGGATATACAACACTCGACTGTACGGAGATTTGTTCTAATGACGCGGTTTTTTCAGGAGACGTCGACCACACTGGAGACGAATCGTTGGGTAAATCATTGTGTGAATCGCTGGGCCTCGACTAGAATGGAGATATTATTGATTGAGATTAGTTTACTGTTGGATGTCAATATACGCGATGTAGGCGGTGTAGGCGGTGTCGGCAATAGCCTGGCATCGATTAGTATCGCTTATTCCTAATTCAGGAGAATTACCTACTTATTAGTAGCACCTTTCTTCACTTTGTATTCAGGAGAGTATTCATCGGTAAAAATGGTTGCATTTACCTCCAGAATAGTTTAGCGTTTACTTGGCGAAGTTACCAGCCGCATCCCTACCTAATGAAACGATAAACTGGGTGGCAAACTAGTTCTCTCCTTATAGTGTCAAGAGGATAGGGGGCGTTGATAGGCCACAATCCTCAACTTCTTTGGTTTATTTTCAAGTTTATCCTTGGTATTGAGATGAAGCGATCCAGAGATGATCTGCGGTGTTTGAGCTTCTGGTAAGTCTGGTTGTCATGCTGAAACTTTCCTCGCTTGTCCCTGATTGTTTGGTACAAAAATGTAATCTGGAGTAACACTAAAATGTCTCACTTGTTTTAATCTAATATTGCCTAGCATCTCCAGTATGGATGCGCATACTCCAAAATCACCGCTCGTATCTGGGCGGCAATGGCACGGGTGCCACTCAACAAGCAGTCAGAGCGACGCTAACACTGGATTCTTTGAGCGCTAGGTTAAACGGACGAATTCGCTCATGATATTCGTTCCATTTTCAAGGGGGATATCAAGGGGATGCGAAGAATCAAGATACAGACGTTTACATGGTTTGAATTAAACCTTTTGTTGGTGAACCGATATGTTTGTTATCCATCATTTCGCACGTAGCTTGTGTACGGGAACGTATTTGGGGTTCTAGATGGTATCGAACGAACCTTTCCCATGGTTAATTCATATCCGTGTGGTCTTTGATGAGACGCCAACACGCTAGTTAATTAACTGGCACATGCAGCAATGCACACATTTAATATGACTACAACAATAAGTATGTCACGATCAGTGTGGATCCCTATTCACATCCCTAACTCTGGAGGTACGAATTCGAGATCAAATGGATGATTTTATTAGCGAGCATAAAAATGGGATGCAATGAGTAGGTTAGTGAGAAGAGCAACTAAGATCTAGATCACTTTTTTCTCTTCTTGTTGTGGAACAAGAGAATCGGTACTATGGCAAGTCATGGTGGGGACTTCCAGGGTATCTTTATGGCGCTTAGTGAGTGGATTGAAGTTCAAACTGAGGCTTGTCAGATCAACGTGACTTCCGGATCGACTAACGGAAGAACTTCCGTTTCGGGATCTGCCTTTTACCTTGCCATCCGCCCCATCACGGAAGAAGAAGACGTCGTCATCAATCTCGTTCTCTCCAACATTCTCCCAGCTGAAAATACTGTCGTTCAAAAATTCCATGGGCGACATGATCCAAGGTTTGCGCCCCTTGGGGGTTCCTGGAGTGCCCGGGGTGCTGGGATGCGAGCCATTGGCTATTCTGTTGGGGTCAAAGTCAGGGAAGAGCTGGGGACCAAACTCGTTAATGATTAAAGTGATGTCATTTGAGAGCTCCTCCCGAATGACGGGTAGTGTCTTGGCACGGTGGTTAGAGCCAGGGAACAGTGCAAAGAAAAGTGGACGCATTGATCTGAATAAAGGGAAACTGTGTGAGAGCCGTGCAAAAACTCAACAAAAATAGCATCTGGTCACCTGAAAACATCAAGCCCGGTTTCTCCGAAACGCACACTAGCGTAACTAATGAATGGCAACAGGGTAAACGTAAGGATGGGCGCGACGATTTTCCAGAAGAGTGGCCACTGTAAGCGAATTGCAATATACAACATGATAAAAGTATAGATCCAGTAGAAAGTGGGAATTAAGAACAATCCGACGAGCACCTTCCAAGTGGCAAGTACATCTCGGCCAGCAATTTTGACTGTGGAGTTTTTAAGGGCCTCTGTCGTTGATGAAAATAAATCATTTTAGGCTTAGTTGAACAACAACAAGAGCTCAGGGACAACCAACCTTTAGCTTTCTTGTTACTGATGATCTTGGCGATGATTCCGATGGGAGCATTTAATACAGCACTAATAAGAGACAAGTCAGCGGTGTGCATGATAGCGTGGCATGAAACCATTCCCAAAAGTTACCCTGGCAAAGCTATTAAAGCCATAATACTGATAGTAAGCAATCTTGATGTGAAAAGAAGTAAAGCACGCGGGAAGTTCATTTGCATCTTTTTCACTTGATGATCACTTAGGCCATGATCCTTGAGAAGACGATTATAGGCCAAGACTCGATTACGGAAATCCTTCACCGCAGGCTCATCTTTGAAGTGAAGGTAACCAGCCACGAACTTGCGGGTCAAATTAACCACTTGTGTGGTGCGGAGCTTACGATGCGCCGGCTTATACAACCGTCTTCCTGCTTGAATTACCTAATGAAAGAAATGTTAGACACTCACAGATACAAGCGCTCAATCCGATTTACCATCAGTGTTTCGTAGTCTGGTGCATTGATGGTAACACTCTTAAGGGCGTTGGAGATGGTATCCATGAATTTGCCAATTGCTTCCCTCTTGGCAGCACCTCCTTCTTTGAACTGTTCAACCAAGTGACGAGGTATTGTTAAGGGGTCTCCAAACTCTACTACAGCTCTGGAACGGAAACGATGAGGATGGAAGTAATTCAATCCTGAACATACAAAATCACAGTTAGCACGGTTGCGAGAACGACTAAGGGCTGCCAAACCACCGTACCACAAGGGACAATCTTCACGTTCAATCCAGGATTCTCGGCCATAGCGCCTAGGGCCATGATGGCAACTCCAACTGAGGTTGAAAATTAGTTATCAGAATGGTCGATA
>JNET01029177.1:0-36792 GCA_000697455.1 Basidiobolus heterosporus B8920 | reverse complement strand
TGTAGAATATGTTAAGGAAGGTTCCAGGAACATGTGTGCAAAGTGTGGGGTCATTTGGACATGTTTGAGAAAGTCAAGTATTCTGGGTACTTCTAAGTTAATGAAAAATATTCTAAGTAAAACCCGAGTGTGAATTCTGGGTGTGAGGAAATAGGTAAGTAAATATAATAAGGGTGAGATCAAGTATGAGCAATTAGGTGCTAAACTATGTGAATTTCAGCAACAGATGGGTTCTTTTGAATTCAGCCAATCAGATTTGACCTGTATGTTGGTAAAATGGACTTTAACTAATCATCATTTGTTTTAATTAAGTAAATGTTTTCAATATCTTCAGGATGGTAATGGTAATCTCTACTACATAGGAAGATTAACACAGATTTGAGTGTCTATAAGCTCCTCCATATCAAGATCACGCAACATCATGGAAATACTTGAGTAGCAACCATAACGTTCTATTGAGAGTAAATAAGTATATCTATATGTTCTAAAGGTATCTAAAGTGGATGAGCAAGTTTAACCGAGATGAACAAACAAAATGGAGTTTAGATTGTTTGAAGGGCAGAATGAGTGTGAGTGAATTTAAGATGGAAATGTTACCAAAGCAGTGCATTGGTAATAGGAAAGTCAAATATAATAAAGTATAAATATATGTGTGGGTGGGTGTGTTCAAGCCTTTCCGTACTTTGGCTTGTTATGAAGATTCCAGCTCGGAAGTAGAGTTGGGACCTACCTCGGTCTCTTGCGAGGTTAAATTTCGGTTGGATTTAAGTGAAGAGAGGGACCGAATTCGCGACATGGTAACTCCAGGAAGTAATCCTGGTGCTGCGCTAGGGATTAAGGCTAGTTGGCGGTCGTTAATTCCTTGTGCCCATGGGGCACTTGGCTCTTGGCTACCAATAGTGTTGGCTCGTCTCCCTCGGGTACGTTTCAAGGAGTCAAAGCCACTGATAGGGCCGATAGAGGTTTTTGCACGTCTAGGTATTTCGGCACTAGATTTTCTACGGCTTAGAGATGGGGTTGGTGGAAGTGTAAAGGTAGAGGAGGGTTGGGATTGTTCCGTCAATGCTATGGTATCTTGAAAGGGCTCGGTTCTTGATTTGGCTCTGGTTGAATCTGCCAATACTACCGGCGAAAGCTTCTCGATCTGACCAACCTCAGGGTCTGATACGCTGTGATAGTCGCTCACAACCTCATCAGTCTCCTTAGAAATGTGTAATAACAGCACGCCGCCACAAATAACTAAGAACCCGCATACAGCGGTCACAATGTTCAAGGTCTCCGCGTGAAAGCCTTGGAACAATATAGCAGTGGAAAGAATAGTGCATGTAGTGAACATCACATAGTACACTGGAGTTACAATGGCAGTGCTGAACAGGTTGAGTGCTTTGTTCAGATAATCCACCTCCACTAGCAGCGTTATCACGACAAATACGATCAGTGCATAAATGAAGGGGTGCTTGAACTGGCTTTCCGTAGTAATTGAATAAACAATCGACGCGCCAAGTCCTTGGGTGCACACCACCGAGAGTGAGCCTATAAGAGAGCAAACGCTGATATACACCATCATGTTGTTCTTTCCATGCTTGGGAGCTACTCGGAATATCAAAAACAAACTGACCAGGATGACAACTACCGCGTACGTGATAAACACTAGTCAAAATGGATTAGTTGGAGGGTGAGGCATTGTTACGTAGCTTGCTTATGTAGACTGCACTTACCTGGGGAAATGGTATATTCCATGAATGCGGTGATGGTTGGAGGTGCATTTTGCTCAGGTGCATGCAACACAATAATCACCGCCCCTATGATGCAGATGGCACATCCAATTTTCCCGACAAAAGTCAGCTTTTCTTTGAGAAATATGGATGACAAGATGGCACTGTTGGAAAGTTGGAATCAGTGGTTGGAACGCTGTATAGGTTGACCTCAGCAAGGATGAATTGGCCTTACCTGACAACGACACTTAGAGCGCCCAATGGGGTGACCAATATGGCAGGCGTGAAGGCGTAGGCGACAAAATTCAATATCTCACCCAGCACCACTACAGTGACGGAGAAAACATGGTGAGAATTGCATGCAAGAAGGCCTGATTGCGAACTTACTTAAAATCATTCCAGACCACCATAATTTGGACTTGAGGTACTGGTGCCCCTCCCCTGGAACTCCACCTAGAGCATTGGTTAGTATGGTGTTTCGCAGTATCAACCCAGAAAGCCACTATACTTGACGCATACGACTGGAGGAGCCCCTTCTTCTTTATGATAAAACTAGTCCCAATAAAGAAGCCTGTGTTACGATTTGTAGCGCGTTAGTGTTACCACCGCCTTCAAGGTACAACGGATAACTTACCGCTTGATATTGCAAGGATGAGGCCTACGGTCTTGTAGATAGGAGGGTTATCTCCGTTGTTGGAAGAGATCATTGCTTGATGAATTCGCTGTCTTAAGTCAAAAGCCACGAAGGGAGAGCGTTAAGGAAGCAAACCTCTAATAGGAAGTTAAATAATGATATATAGCAAGGAGGAAGGGAATTTTGAGACCATGCAAGATACGGGAAAATAAAAACCGGCGTAGGAAAGTATCTCGAGCGAATAAATATATCCAACATCGACCTGCAGCCCACGAATCAATCAACAAATCCACGCACAAGGGAATCTACACCTCGGTGAGAGATCGTGTGTATATGCTGGATACTGCGACCTACTCAATATTCCTCCGAATTACACTGGCCCACTGGCCCTACAATCAGCTGTTAGTGAACTACATTAGTTCTCACACCCAGTATTGGATCAGTTTTCCCTCTCTGAAACATATAAAAGCTGTTGTATGAGCACTGCATAATTACAGGATCTGCAGGAAACAAGCAAATGTGAAGGCCGAGATTGAAGGCAATACGAGTACGAATAGCGCTAGATGAAGTTGCCATTTGTTGCCATGTATTGCCGTTTATTGCCGTTTATTGATGGCGTTCACGGTCAACAGACAAGTGAAACAATTAAAGGTTATGCTTGAGTGGATTTTATGTGTACAGAAATAGAGAATCAAGGCATAGTCAGCTATGTACGAAACAAGTGATAAATAAAAACTATTCTAAGCACAACAGCATTCTGCCTCACCGATAGGTGTTGTTTGAAAGGTGAGTGGGGCTTTAAAAGGTCTCATCCTCGTCGATGTCTTGCAGTCTGATGTCTTGGATGTTTTGAATGTTTTGCTCCATTAAAAGATCGTCTGCGACTAGGCTTTGATCAGGATCCATTTGCTCTTCTTGCTGGACAAAGCCCTCCTGGACATCTAGTTAGTATGCATACTTCACGAGAACCAATTAGAAATAACAACTACCTCAGTGCCATACATGACTGAGTGAAGTCCTCTAAGAAGCGTGGATATTTTCTCATTGGTATCAATGGTATTCATCAAGTCTTCTATGGCGCGTAACTTCTCGTAATAGAAATCACGCTCACGTTCCACTGTTTCAATTTGTGCTTGTTGTTCAACGTTGATGCGTTGCAGCTCTTCAATCTTCGCAGATTGTTCAGCGGATGGTGCAGCAGATGGAGCAGGACGAGACGCTGAAGAACCAGGTCGAGTGGTTCCGACTTTACCAGTTCTTGAAGCTGACCTCTCTATTGAGGAGAAAAGTATAAGTAAGTTTATACCTTGAGATAACTATTGATTAGCCACTTTACCAGAAGGAGTAGTGGATCTTCGGGAAGGTGTTCCAGAGCGCACACCAGCAGCACGAGTGGCTGTTGAGGTAGGTGGGCCATCCTTGCGTCTGCTTAGAGGATCATATCCTTCCGAAGCATTGGCATCATGAAAACGTTTAAGCCATTGCAAGAAAGAAAAGTTATCAGCAAAGCGACATTTTATCAAGCTGTCCACTGGGATTGCCTTATCAATACAAGAATACACGTTTAGTGAATGTCTTGACAAGAATCAGGGCTATATGCATTTATAGAGCCAAACAGGTTGAAAAGCGCATACTTTATCAAGCTTATGTTTCGTGAAAGAATTTTGTAAAATCTTGAAATTGTGAAGATATTCATAGTCTTGCTTAGCGTTGAATTTCACTCGAGGAAGTGGTACATCACCTGTAAAGCAATGAGTCAATCTCAAGTTGACATCAAACGACTAAAACGCATTTGAAAACAAAATACATACCATACACAGAGTCAATAATCTGACAGTATGCAGCACCTGTAGACCCAAATTAACAAAGCGATTAGACAAAGAGTAGCTGTTAGAGATGAGAAAGGTAAAGAAACGTAGAGAAACGTACCGGTTCCTAGCTGCTCTATTTTAGTGTAATTTAGATGGAGGAGGTCATTGACCCATGCGAGGAGCTCTTGTCTACTTTCACTCATTGTACTCAAAAAAAGAAGAACTGTTCAAGTGGTGTATCCTTGCGTGTTCAAGCTATATGAAGTATACAAACTGGGGTTCACCTATTAGAAATTAAGCAATATTTTACTGATATCCCAGGTTTTGCACATGCATTCTCTATTTAACGATTAATCTAGGTAATTTAGTGATAAGGGTTAGCTAATGTTAATGAGTACTCTACCACCATTGTTATTCTTTGTTACGTCATCATCCAGTATATTACCCTTGTTACCGTGGATGGAAGGCTTAGAAGCTCCTAGATATAGGGGATTGTTTACATGCAATTACTAGATATTGCTCTCCAGTAGCGTACTTAGCGGATTGTGTTCCGTATCTTAGTATTCCAGAACAACTTATGTTCCTTCGATTATTTTGGAAGTAAACACAATGCAAACACTTAATATAGTAACTAAATATTAGTATATATATACAATTATCACAATATTCAATAATATTAAAACTAAACATCTATCCTTCATGGATTTTACTACTTTTTGGGTTGATTCCAGAAAAGTCGTAGGTTGGGGCTAATATTGTATATTTAAACGTTGCCCTACCCCAGGTAAATCATGAAAATCTGAAATTTATGTGAATTTTATGCTTCAAAGCCATCAATCAACCTTAGCTTGATAGTAGAACAAAATGGCCGCACCCAGCCGTATCCCAAAGAACCGCACTATTGAAGCGAATAACAAGTCTCTTTGGCAATCATACAAATCTTTGTCACCACGACTTCGCGTTGGCCTCGGACTCTGTAAGTGCCTTCTTCGATCTTCTTCCACTCGCATTATTTTCTTACTTTTCTACAGTTGGTATAGTCTTCTCCATTGCGGGAATATACGTGAGTGACCGCTTAGAAGAAAAGAAAGCACAAGACTGAACATATCACCACCCTCTCTTCCACAAGCATCTATTCAACTTGTACAATAAAGCATCAACTCAGCAAGGAAGCATCCACTTCGTACAAGCAAGTAAATAAAATGACCAGACATCTCACCAAATAGACTCAGTAAGAATTGATTTATTTAAATGAAAATGCGATGAAGTCTGTATCTGATGGCAATGAAGAGGGGATGGCGAGAAGATCGATGGTTGAGAGTAACTTGATCTATTCATGCATACGGCGATTGGCATCACCAATACGGTTGATTGGCTGAGGTTTGACTCGACTCTTGCGTTCTTGTGCGGTCTTAGTCACTCTAAATTCGTCGTTCATGATGTTGCGCCCACGGATTAACTGGAGTTTCTCGTGAGCGACAAAGGAAGGCCATTCTAGTTGGTCCTTCTCTACAACTTCCTTCAACGATGGTCTTTCCCAAAACAAGGTGAGCTTGGGAACCTCGGCTTCGTGTAGACGTTCGGGTAGTTGGTTCAAACCCTTACACAAGGCAACCACCCTTGAGTCTACTTGGTCCATTTCCTCTATCTTTCGTACTGCCTTCTTCTTCTTCAGCCATTCTTCGTTTTGCTCGATAGGCTTAATGTTATCGTGGACTAAGGTATTCAGCAAGTTGAGGTGAGTGAAAGAGTCGAAGCCAGTGACCGCAATCATAGGGGTCCAATGATCTTTACGATAGTGGGCGGGTCTTTGAGTTTCTTTGAGTTGATTCAAGACAGCTGGCTATGAGTTCCCGAAGGTTAGTGTGTTTGTTGTAGAGGAAGGACTCTCACTCTTTAAAGAAAAACAGAATACCTTGACATTTTGCTTCAACGTCAACAAGACTTGGGAAGTCATTATATTGCGAAACAGGAAGAGAGCGTTTCTTTGGATGGGCGCCATTGTTTAGTTGGAGGGAGTTGGGTAGTTGGGTTCAACCAGTTGGTTCCTTGTTCAATGCGAGCGTGAAATATCAAAAGTTTTAACTTCTAAATGATGGAAATCCTCACCAATAGAAATATCCGAGATCATTATCTAACAAATCCAATTATAATAATAAAATTCAGCCATTGCTAACATTCCAACCCACTAATCCATCAGCAAAAAAAAATTAAACACCATAATCAAGAAGAATGTGCAGTTAAAGGAAAAAAATAAAAAAAAATCCAAATTAATAGCCGACACTGAAGCCACTGCTATCTCTTGAGGTTTCTGTACACAGCAAAGTCCAAGTTCAAAGTATCCTCCTACCCTACTGCTCCTTTCTACACTCCAATTTTGACTTTTGTAGTTCACGTTCATTATGGGTAAAAGAAATCGCGCCGCTCTACTTGCTACTAATCTTCCACAGCTCCAGAATCTTATTAAACGAGATCCCGAATCATACAAAGACGAATTCATTCAACAATGGCGTCATTTTGAATCTTCCTTGTCTATCTTCAAGTTGAAACCTGACGAAGAAGCCAAGGAATTCGGTGAGTTAATCACTTTCCTTGCACAGGTTTCTCCTTGTTATCCCAAAGAAAGTGCCGAGTTTCCCAAAGAAATCATGGGCCTCTTAACTGAGCACTATCAAATTCTCGACCCTACTCTTCGTAAGAATATGGTTTCCGCCCTTATCCTTCTCCGCAACAGAGACATCATCTCTAGTACTAGCCTCCTATCCCTCTTTTTCACTCTCTTCCGCTGTCATGACAAGAATCTTCGTGATATGCTCTACACACATATTGTGAATGATATCCGTAACGCTAATAACAAGCACAAGAACAACAAGCTCAACAAAACCTTACAGAACTTTATGTACACCATGATTACTTCTGCTGAAGGCGCTGCTGACAACAGTAGCGAGAACGCTATTGCCGCAAAGAAGAGTTTGGATGTTTGCGTCGAGCTTTACAAGAAGAATGTGTGGCATGATGCTAAAACAGTCAACGTTGTTGTACACGCATGTTTCTCTCCTGTTACCAAAATCATGGTCACTGCTCTTCAATTCTTCTTGGGAGCTGACGAAGAGGAGGATTCTTCTGATGAAGAGGAGGAAACCATTCCGGACATCCGTCGTATGCAACAAGTCAAGACTTTTACCAAGAAGACAAGAGCCAAAAGTCGGGCTCTGGATAAGGCTATCGCCACAGTGAAGAGAAAGGAGAGAAACAGAACCAAAGCCGAGAACTTCAACTTCTCGGCCATTCATTTGGTCAATGATCCTCAAGGCTTTGTTGAGAAGCTTTTCTCTCGTCTTAACAAGTCCTCGGAAAGATTTGAGGTTCGCTTGATGATCATGAAGCTGATTGGTCGTCTGATCGGTATCCATAAGCTCATTTTCTTGAACTTCTATACCTACCTCATCCGCTACCTCCAACCACACCAACGCGATGTCACTCAGGTCTTAGCATTGACCGCTCAGGCTTCCCATGAGCTAGTTCCTCCTGACACTCTTGAACCTGTTCTGATGGCCATTGCAAATAATTTTGTTACTGAGAACATGTCCAGTGAAGTCATGTCTGCGGGTATGAATGGTATCCGTGAAATCTGTTCCCGTTGTCCACTGGCCATGACCGAGACGCTTCTTCAAGACCTGACTGAATACAAGGGCCACAGAGATAAGGGTGTCATGATGGCTTCTAGATCCTTGATTGGTCTCTTCCGTGAAATCAATCCCGAACTACTCAAGAAGAAGGACAGAGGCAAGGGAGCCACCATGTCTTTGAAGGACTTCAAGCCTATCCAATATGGTGAAGCTCGTACTGCAGAAACCATTGACGGACTTGAGCTGTTGGCCAACGACAAGCCAACTGCAGATGATGATGAAGCAGCTTGGGAAGGATGGGAAGTCGAGAGTGACGATTCAGACGGCGAGGGCGACTGGATCGATGTTCAACAATCAGATGATGAGACTGGCATTCAGGTCGAAATGGACTCTGACGAAGAACAGCCAACTGAAGAAGAAAACAAGGAACCTGTGGAAAATATTGCACTCACCAAGATTCTTACTCCTCAAGACTTTGCCAGACTTAATGAGTTGAAGACAATGAACAAAGCCGAACAAATTGTTGGCAAGAGAAAGCAAGATACAGCCGAGGCATCCGAAGAGATTGTGGATGAGTCTACTATCCTGGGCCCTAGAAAGAAGAAGAAGCAAGATTACGAGGAGAGAATGGAATCCATCATGGCTGGTCGTGAAGGAAGACAGAAATACGGCTCATCTAAGGGTAAGCCCGAGAGAGGCAGTACTACCAACAGAGAAAAGGCTAGAAATAAGGCCTTCATGATGGTTGTCCACAAACGCTCAGTCAAGCAAAAGTCCAAGCTCTCTCTACGTGATAAGCAGAAGCAACTCAGAACACATATCAATCATCAGAAGAAGAAGGGCCATTAATTGGTACTTTGAAGTCATTACTCTTGCCATCCTCAACACTTTTGCTCATATCTGATAGATGTTCACAGTCTATGCATGAACCTGAAACTAGCCTCTACACAAACCCGATCTTTACACCTTAATAGATAGATTAGTAAACCTGTGTTTCCCGTTGCTTGATGTAAGATTTTTTGTATAAATAAAAAGAATATATCCAAGTCACGCACAAAGACTCTGTATAAAACTTGCATTTGAATCTTGGCAACTTGTAATTTACTAAGACCCACGAGTCATCAACTGGGAACAATAATAATATGGGGGACGACCAAAACTATCGTGAAATTACTGTGGTGCGATTCCCATACTATGCGCATAAACCATGCGAATCTGGAATCTTGATCATTTTCACAAAGTGAGAGTTACTGAGAGAATAGACCCTACACCCTACACCCTACACCTTACACCCTACATTTTAAACCCTAAACTGCACTTCAATAACAAGAATTTAACAATATTAAGCGATCAACCTCAGCAATCTTGCAATGTTTATTTATTGACTATAGAGTGACACTGTTTTGATATTCCTTCATTCAGAAATATCTCAGTATATTTAGAAATAAAGATAACATCACTAAAGGGACAAAAACCTACTCCTATTTTTCTGTCCCATTCATTGGCTTGGTGGGTCAAATCATGGGTGTTTGGATTGGTGGGATTGGGTTATTGATTCCTTTTTTTCTGAATATCTTGCCCATCACTCATTGCCCCTTTGGCTCAGTTGTACTCTGACTCTGCTTTTGTAATCCTCTGATTATTCTAAATATCTTTCATTCACATGGAGCCATTACAAAAGCCACGAAACGTAGCGCATCAATTGTATAAGCTATATGGTTAGATATACTTGAGGTTCTTAATAGTTCCCTTCATATTTCACTAACATGACCCTTGCGCCACATCTATTTCGTGTTTACAGACCTGCTAGATAGAGGCCTCATTGATCTAAGTACGAGAAGTTCACTGAATATGTTACTTTTCTTCTTGGCTTATCTTCTTTAAATCCTTTTCCAGCCCCGGAATTCCAACGTGATGTGGTTTGGCCAGGTATTTTCTCGTCTTTCGAAACGGTTTTCCTGTGACCACGGATAACCAAACCCCCTTTAAATATAGAAAAAAAGATGTCGCACCTCATCGATTCTGTTTTGAAGAACTTTTACGTCCCACCCGTAATTTTCTCCTGTAAGCGTTTACCGGACGGACGTGTATTGAAGGTTTGCATTGACGGAAAACAGAGATTGACTGCTATCAGAAGGTAACTTTCAAGTGGCTCTATCAACTCAACAAAACATAGATTGAATTGTTGTCTTTCTTCAGATTCATGAGTAATGAAATTCCACATCTTGACCCTTTCGAAGAAAGCTCCGTCAAACGTTATTACAAAGAGGACCCCTCTTACCCCAAACGGAAAACACTATCCCTTCGTGAACAAGAAGACTTCCAATATTCGGAATTCGTATGCAGTAGGTTCCATCTACTTTTCCCTATTTCTCTTCATGAAGGGTTCTAATTTCGCACAATTAGTCGAGTACACTGATTTAACACCAACCCAAGAACACGAAATTTTCTCAAGAGTACAATTAGGTGTAGCTCTGAGTGTTGCAGGTAAGAACTAATACCATAGACCGTCATAGGACCGAGAATTCACCAGTATGTTTATTCCTTTAAAGAAAAACTACAAGCAATAGCCAGTCCAATGTCAAATTACGTTCGAACCATCATCGAAGATTACCCAGCACTTTCCACGATTATGGACACCAAGCGTGCACGTCCATTCTTACTAATTGGTCAAGCCCTCCATATCATGCACAATGAGCCAGACCGTTTCATATCAACCTCACCAGCCATTGAAAAATTCTTGAAGAGAGGAGATACCGTGGACCCTGCTCTTCAATCCAAGGCAAAGCGAACCTTTGAGACATATTCTGCGTTGATTCGTACCTATCCTGATATATTTGAAACACCCACTAAAATGGCACCCATTGAATTTGTCATGTTCTCATATGTGATCGCGCGCTATCCAGAGCGCTCCAATGAACAACTCAAACAAGACTTGCGCAACATGAGAGACCATGTTCGTAACAAGTACATAGATATTCGCTTCAACACCGCCGTGTACAATTGCATCATGGATTTCATTGTCAACATTGATGATGAAATGGATCGCGAATCAGCATATACCAATGGGGACAAGGATGACCACAAGCACGACTTGAGTGAAGAGGATGAGGTGGAGGGTGTAGAATTCAAGCGTATCAAGGCTGAGCCAGGTGTGGAAAGTAACACGTAAGTTTATCCCAATCAAGTGACTGTATAGATTTGAATTAACGAAATCTCCATTTTAGTCAGGCTTTAACCTTCCAGCCCATCAGTGGCAAAGTTACTCAACGGCCGCAAATGTTCTCAGCTGGCAAGGCACCTAACGCATAAGTAATTCATCACAAGATCACCATATGTACATATGAACGATGATCAGCAAAGACAATAAACTCGTCTAGAAGAGAAGAGGATAGATGGTTGTTGCGTTCATCGCCTTTTTGGATTCACACCCAAGACCGTCGTATGTCATGTATTGTACCTGGTTCTTTTTCGCTTGTTTTCTCAAGATAGTATTTACTCGTTTTTGGCTGTTTATTGGATCTTCATACGTCTAAGTCAACCACATAATTTAAATAAATAAACGCTGATAAACCAATGGTGATGACAGTAATAGTAGTGTGCTAATGGTAATGGCCAAATACGCGTTGGCTGCAGCTTTAATGGAAGTAAGGCTAATTTGGAAGAAAGTAAACAAACAAACAACAAACGCGCTTCCAGACGTGGCATTCACATAACCTTAATCGTAGACAACATGCCTAGCGATTTGTTTTTATCATCAAATCCACTCAACTTCCATTCCCATGTCTACGCAAACACGCAGCTACATTGTCCCACATTATCGCAGAATTACCCAGACTAGCACCACTATTGGGTGAAAAATTTCACTGGCTCTGTCGTTGATGAACTCCAATCAGAGAGCCCGGTGCTACATTCAACAATAATCAATTCCACTCCAGGATGTCTTCTCTGGTCTTTTAGCATCAGAGATTGGTTGACCGCTAAAAATTGCTCAGCTTAATCTAGTAAATCAAGAGTCGGGTTATTTATATCACTTCCCATATATAGTAGCCAAGTATTTCCAGTGAATTTCAGTGAATTTCTGCGAATTTCAGCAGCTTCTTGACCACGCCGACAATTAAAAATAGCTTAGTAGTACCGGGATCAGGAAGTTTCTACTTCTTTTACTTTCTATTCCACCCATATTTAGGAAGGTTGAGGTTAGTCTCATGGATCAATCCATTATTTTGTACACAACAGGATTCCACTGATTTATCTATCGCGGCTGTCGTGGCGTGGCAATTTACTTATAAGCCAAGTTTTGATCTTGGTTTTCTTTTCATCTCAATTCCTTCATCCGCTTTCCTTTTGTTTCTGTTTTACGTTGAACCTTTCTAAAGTTAGTGCGTCTGAGATGCCTGTATCCATTAATCAAATTGAAAGTCTTAAGGAGTTCTATACTGCTGCAGGCCAAGGCCATGTGTTCAACTTCTTTGAGGACCTCAACGCCGAAGAACAACAATCATTGGTTGCGCAACTGAAAGATATCGATCCCTCCCTAATCAATCGAGTTTATCAAAAGGTAACCAGTGAAAAACCTGGTCAAAAATTAAAGAATGAAATCAAACCCTTCCCCGCTGAGCGCTCCGGTTCGATTCTCTCTGCAAATAAGGAAACTATTGAGGACTGGCAAGGACTTGGTCTAAAGGCCATCGCGCAAAATCAAGTTGCAGTCATCCTGATGGCCGGTGGCCAGGGTACTCGCTTAGGCTCCGATGCTCCCAAAGGTTGCTACGATATCAACCTTCCATCTCATAAATCACTCTTCCAAATTCAAGCCGAGCGAATTCTTCGTCTTCAGACACTTGCCCAACAATATGCTGAAGACGAAAACCTAGACGTTGTAATTCCTTGGTATATTATGACATCCGACCCAACCTACGCCGCTACTGTTGAGTATTTCGAACAAAATAACTATTTCGGACTTGGCAAGTCCAACGTGATGTTCTTCAAACAAGGTCTGATGCCTTGTATCTCTAACGATGGCAAAATATTGCTCGAAACCAAATCCAAGGTGGCCATCGCACCCAACGGTAATGGTGGCATATACGATGCTCTCCGTCGTGATGGCGTTCTCGATGATCTTTCTATTCGTGGTGTGCGTTATATCCATGTTTATGGTGTTGACAACTGCCTTGTTAAGGTGGCTGATCCTATTTTCATTGGCTACTGTATCACCCAGAATGCGGACTGTGGTAACAAGGTTGTTCGTAAGGGCTATCCGACAGAGCCAATCGGTGTTACTTGTCTTCGCAACGGAAAGCCCAAGATTGTAGAGTACTCTGAGATTGACCCAACTATGGCTGAGTTGATTGATTCCGAAGGACAATTGGTTTACAAGGCCGGAAACATCGTCAACCATCTCTATACTCTTGACTTTCTTCAGCGCGTAAAGACTTTTGAAGACAAACTTGACTACCATATTGCCAGAAAGAAGATTAAGCATGTGGACCCCCAAACTGGTGAGAAAATCATTCCCACTTCACCTAATGGAATCAAGTTCGAGGTGTTTGTATTTGACGTGTTCCCATTCACCGAAAACCTTGCTGTCTATGAGGTTGACCGAAAGGAGGAGTTCTCACCTTTAAAGAACGCCCCAGGTTCGGGTGTTGATTGCCCTGAAACTAGTTTGCGTGATATTACCCAACAAAGTCTCCGCTTCCTTCAGAATGCCGGCGTAGTAATCGAGAACATCGAGAAGGATGTCGTCCCAGTTGAGATCTCACCACTAGTCTCCTACAGCGGCGAAGGCCTGGAATCACTTGCTGGGAAAGTTTTAAGCGCGCCTGTCTACCTCAACACTCCAGAGGATCTGTCTAGATTTTAATACCTTTAGGAAATCCCCTTTTCTACTTCATTAATTTCATTGTTTTTGTAACTATTTAGAACATCATTCCCATGTATTATCATTTCATTGTTTTTATTTCCCTCCACTTCCCTTCATTTCCTATCATATAAAATCCAATTTTCTCCCTCATATCTGTTGACCTGCTGATTATGTTCGAAATCACAATCAATGCTAATTAAAATGATTAAAATCAAATTTAAATATTGCAAGTTACATCTATATCTGAAAATGACGTCAAAACATGAGATCAGGTTGAATCAGAAATGCTCATGACTACAGTCATGGTATGGATATCACATTAGAACTGCTTTCCACCAAATTTCTTGTCACTTTAGAATGGAGAATACTATGGCCGAGTATCTCAGCAAAGCGGCAGCTTTCGCACAAAGCGCAGCCAAGATCTCCAAAAAGGTCTCCGAGGGAATAGTAGAGAACGCCCGAGAGTTCGGTTTCGACTCGTCTGCGCATTTTTTTGATACCTCGGAAACAAAACTTCGTGAGATTCACAAGAATCTCGATTCAGGCAATGACCGAGAGAAATTGGATGGTTTGAAAAGACTTATCGCAGTATGTACCATCCAGCCAATCCCTTTTCTTTTTTATTTAACTCAGACCAGGTCTCGCTAATCTTCTGGTTACTCTACAGATGATATCTAAAGGCCGAGATGTATCGGAGTTTTTTCCTGACGTCGTGAAAAACGTGGCCTCTAGTAATTTGGAAGTTCGAAAACTTGTTTATATTTATCTTCTCAGATATGCGGAACAGGAGCCTGACTTGGCGCTGCTTTCTGTAAACACCTTCCAAAAAGATCTTAGCGATCAAAACCAAGTCATTCGTGCAATGGCCTTGCGGGTCATGTCCGGTATTCGAGTGCCAGTGATTAGCCCAATCGTCATGTTGGCTATAAAGAAATGTGTTACAGATTTATCTGCTTACGTTAGAAAGACTGCTGCCCACGCCATCCCCAAATGCTACAGGTTTTCTTCTATCAACCAACCGTTTTCTGTTTGATGATGTACTAATTGCCTATGAGTTTAGTTTGGACCCTTCGCAAAAAGAAAATTTAATCGAAATCTTGGAGATATTGTTGAAAGACAAGTCTGCATTCGTAATCGGCAGTGTTATCATGGCGTTTAACGAATTGTGTCCTGAAAGATTCGATCTTATTCACAAGCACTACCGCAAATTATGTTACATGCTAATAGATACTGATGAATGGGGCCAGATTGCCATACTTCGTCTTCTTCTTCGTTACGCTAGGTAAAATGGATGTTGCCTATGCCGTTGTGACTGTAAACCCTCATTAACCCTTTGGTTATCTTAGAGCTCATTTTCTTGATCCCAACCGCTATGTATGTATTCCAATCAGAAGTTAGCATTAATTCTGTTACAGGTAGATTCATCATTACCTACCTATGTTATTTCCTTTAGATCAAAGTAAGCAAACCAAAGACCAGGAAGGAATCGTCGTTCTACTCTGATGACTCCGCCGAGTCGGAGGATCACGAGGATATTGTGGATTATGATCTCGAATTCCTTTTGAAATCTTCTGCACCCTTGATGCAGAGTCGCAACAGTGGTGTAAGTACATGCGTTCCAGCGATTGGTGGTATTTGCTTGGTATATCAAACGAAGTAGTAAGCTAAGTAAACTCAATTTAAGGTGGTTATGGCAGTTTGCTCTCTATATTACCATGCTGCGCCGGCGATGGAGGTCTTTAAGGTTGGGAAGCCACTGGTTCGTCTCCTAAGAACGCACCCCGAGATTCAATACGTCGTATTGACTAATATCGCAACAATGGCCCATGCCAAGCCTGTATGTATCATTGAATTAATCTAACGGTAAGAAATGCCAGCTTACATTTATATGCGTCTTTTCTATAGGAAATCTTTGAGCCTTACCTACAGCAATTCTTCGTGCGCTCTACCGACCCTGGTTTTGTTCGCAATTTGAAATTGGGGATTCTGACCTCGTTGGCAAATGAGAGCAACGTCTCCACTTTGCTCAGAGAGCTCCAAGATTATGTGAAATCATCGAATAAGGAGTTTGTGAAATCGGCCATTCAAGCTATCGGTCGATGCGCTACCACCATACCTGAAATTGCTGACAATTGTATTCGTGGGTTGATGAACCTGATCTCGTATCAGAATGATGCGGTTGTTGCCGAATCGGTGGTTGTTACTCGTCGATTGCTACAGAGCCGGCCTAATGATAATGCCGGTATGATCATCCGGCTGGTTAAATCCTTGGATAATATCAAGGTACCTGAAGCACGCGCTAGCATTTTCTGGCTAGTTGGTCAATACTGCCATAATTTGGAGAAAATCGCTCCTGATACGTTAAGAAAGGGGGCCAAATCATTTGTGGAGGAGGTAGGTTAAGATATTTTCTGTGGGGATTAATGTATTCATGTTTTCTTGCTTTCAGAATGAATTCGTAAAGCTCCAAATTGTCACCCTTGCCGCCAAGTTGATGTGCACACTTCCTACTACACCAAAGATGAATTTGCTGTACAAATATGTGTTTACGCTTGCTCGTTACGACTTAAATTATGATGTTCGTGACCGTGCACGTTTCCTTAAAGCTTTGATGATCACCAATAATGCTGATGTGGATCACCCAGAACAAAGTGATTCGTTGCGAAAATACGCCAAAGAGATCCTATTATGTGAGAAGCCTGCACCCGTAACTGAAAACCCCTTAGCAGGTATAATCGATGATTGCTTAATCAAGAGATATCCTTTTAAAGCTCAATTCTGCATACATTAGGGCGTGATAAGTACACCATTGGATCCATGTCCATGGTTTTCGACTCATCTGTATTTGGTTACGAATCTTTGCCAGATTGGCCGTCTGTTCAACCAGACCCCTCTCTGCGTGATACCCAGGTAGGGCTTAAGTTCCTGAATGGTCCAAGCTCTAGCTAATTCATATTCTGTTAATTCACAGGATGTCGTTTCACCTGAATCTACTCATCTGGTTGATTCCTCTCGTGCTACTCAACCCAAGAACACGGAAGATTATAGTCTGGATGCTTTCTATGACTCGGAGGAGACTGCTGATGGTAAGATATCTATGTAATCTAGATCATATGATTGGATAATTCATGCTCTGTCAATATAGATGAGACTGAGGAAGAGGACGATGAGGATGAAGATGAAGATGACGATGACGACGACGACGATGATGATGATGATAATTCGAGTGAGGAAGCGAGCGATGAATCCGAAGATGACGATTCGAATGAGGAAGGATCATCCGAAGAGTCAGAACAAGATGAGAAAGGCAATCTAATTCGCAAGTAGAAGGGGTTTATTTCATATTATCCAACCCTCAGCCCTAGCCATCACTGGTATTATTACTGGTAGCGTGTAACGATTAATACTTGGTTACCCAATGGAAACAGTGTATTCACACTCTTTGTAAAATAATAAAGGCATCTCCATTTATCCTCTGTTACGCTTACTTTACTTATGGTAAAGCCTAGGACTAACTTTTACACCGGGCGATATATCAATATAGATAAATATTATTCGCTCACCATTGCCAGAAAAATCATCGGAACCAACCAATCATCGTGATTGACAAGTAATCAAAGGAATGGGTAAGATGGGGAGAAGGTGGGAAAGGGTGTAGAAGGGTGTAAAAGAGCATCACGGTTTTCATATTCTCCATTGAGAGTTGCTATATAAGGGAGGATGGATGGATAATACGAGTCTCGACCAAATAAGGAGAATGAAGGGTTACTGTATGGCTTACCTAATAGAGTGGCTCATGTTACTGATTTGAGAGCATCGGTTCAGTAGTCGACAGCATGTATTTCCTACAATGACGAAGCTGAGGCCTTTTCTTCGTGAGTCGGATCTGAGTTTCGAATCGTTGGGTTCGATGGCTTTGACAATGTTTAGACTGAAGTTGCATTCACATTTTGCACTCACATTTTGCATTCATACTCAAGCCCAAGCCTAAACCTAAATCCATGTTCAATAATCCATCGCCATCAATCACCCTCACCCATCACCCATTACCCAGAATTCACTCACTCATCATCTTACACAACACAGAATGAAGTAAAAAAATACAAAAGTTATTTAATTGGGAATGTTTTGAGTTAACGTTGATGCGAGTGTGGTTGTGGAATCCTTGATGTGGTCCTCTGTTCCAATAGATCATCAACCTTATCATCCGCCATTTTCAAGTTTGAGACGGAGATTCGTGTCATTGGTGACAGCTCTTTTCATCGAGTGATTGATTTTCTGCAATTGATCTCGGATATTTATCTCTTTCCGATATTCTAGTGCTTTTTCTAATACACTCTATTTCACTTGAGCAGTTGCGTCGAAGGGAAAAACATGTCGTCAAGTTCGACGGTGAATCATTCAAAGTCGAACCATGAGATCCCTTTTACTAATCCTTCGGAACCGTACGATCGACCTCCTTCACCGGCTACTTCAGTCATTTCTACTTCAGAGAAACGCGTAAAAAAACCCAGAGAAGATTCGTTGCTTTCCTTCTTTTTCGGCTCACACCGACCCCCCTCGTTAGATTACAACACAACAGATACAAGACACGCTGATCTTCATAATAGACAGACTGAATCTCAAAACGATCATTCTTCTCCAAATACTCCGAACGCAAGTATTTATTCGTCACCTCTGGAAGGTTCCTCCAAACGCTCGATATTCCGTAACTCAAGTATTACACTCTCAAGTCTATCCCACCACCATGAAGCCTCTTCCAAGAAGAATAAGATCAAAAGGAAGCTATTTCCCTTTGGAAGAAAAAAAAGTAAAGATTTTGATGAGCATAGTGAAGGTACTCTTTCATTTTTCTTGGACCAACCAAATTTCACCTCTTAATTTGGATGTTTTAGTAGGCAGCAAGAGAGAAGACGCTTCTCTTAATACTCTTAATCAAGTAGACGACTCTTCTGAGTACTTGTCTCGGTTTAGCCCTCAAAAGAATTGGTCTAAAGACTTTTTAAAGAATCAGCAACAGGCTTTGGGCTCGGTATGAATTGACGCTTTTTGATTTCTACCCCTTTTCATATCCACCTAATGGCTCGAATGTTTATTTAGTTTGAGGGGATCCGAGGCGGTTCTGAACGTAAGTAGTGCCTTTTGCTGTTTATATCAAACCGAAATAGAAAACCTAATTTTTATTTCTCTCAGTTGACATGGACGGTATTATTAGTCCAGAAGCTCTGGCCCAATCTCAGAATGGTTCTCACACGGCTTCCTTTATCGAACCCCCCGAAGCTGATAATGTAGAGGCAACTATTACGCCTGACTTCTCTAAACAAGGGGTGGTCTGGACCGCACCTCAGTCATGGTCAGTGGTGCCCGTAACATCCGAACGCATGGAACCGTCAGACGATGAAGATTGTGATTATCCTTCTGAGAAAGTAGTTCAAAAAGAGAAACCACCCACACCAACTGAACAGGTAACACTTTATAACATGGTTCTTTGAATGGATCATAAGCCCATCCTCAATGATTGGATTTTAGCTCTGTATACGTGTCTTTCGAGAAGATAGCACTTTTGGAACCGTCACTGTTCCAGTGCAGATAACTACCGCAGAGCTTTGTAATATACTTGCCAGAAAGTTCTTTCTCCCGGATGCTTCAAGATACAATTTGTACATGCAACGTGATGGATTAGGTAGCCCATTAAGATGTTTACCTTCTCCATGACTACTTTATCTGACCGACTATTGAAAAAACTTCAGTTAGAATTCTTGGTCCGCAGGAACGGCCTATTTATCATTTTAAGCGGTTACTGGAGCAAATCGGGTACACGTCGGAGGATCAACTGAAGGATCAAGGACGCGAAGACAATACGTATCTTTGTCGGTTCACCTTCGGCTTAGCTAGTATCCAAACCATCAATCTGGTATGTCAAAGGTGAAAAATTGAACATTGCCCAGCCAACTCATAAAGTTCTTCTTGCGAATCTAGGAGAAAGAGAGTGAGCTCGGAAGCTTTCGACACGTTGACCTACATGCGAGAAATCTGCAGACGATCCCAATCTTACTATATCGACACACCTCGACAATCAACACGATGGATATCTCGAGGAATCTCATGTTGGATTTACCACTCGACTTTGTTCAGCTCTGTACTAGCTTGCGGGAAATCAACCTGAGCGGGAACGCTTATAAATACGTACCAAGCAGTGTTCGCCATACACCGAAATTACTTCATCTGAACTTGTCCAACAACCGGATCAAGGAGATCGAATCAGCCCAACTGCACTATGCCAAAGACTTGACTCACCTGAATTTCTGCAACAACCGTATTAGCACAATTCCTCGCGAGTTCGTCGAGCTTACCTTGTTGTCGTGTCTTAATTTGTCCAACAACAAGTTCACCACGTTTCCCTCGGCTGTATGTAATCTGATAAGTCTGACTGTTCTAGACTTGTCGATCAACAAGATCCCATCCATACCTGATGAGATCGGGAAGTTGGTGCGTTTGGAACGCCTCTGCCTCGCCTCAAATAGCATATCTGGGTCTCTTCCCAAAGCCATCGAGTCGCTAGTGAGCTTGAGAGAATTAGATATTCGACAAAACAAGATATCTGATCTAGACGCCCTAGGATCTCTCCCCAAGCTCGAGAAGTTGATGAGCAATTATAACTCGTTATCAAACATCAACACCAAGTTCCAGTCTCTGGAAAGCATTAATTTATGCAAGAATCATCTTACCCAATTCACATTATCCTCCGTTTCCAACTCTCTGGTCGATTTAAATCTCTCCTCTTGTAAGTTAGCCACGATCCCAGCTGACCTATTCGAGGGGTTGACAAGCCTCGAGCGCCTAGTCATGGACAACAATCACTTTGTCTCCATTCCATCCTCTGTCTGCTCGCTCTCAAAGTTGAAGCATTTCAGTTGCATCAACAACCAGCTGGCATCTCTACCTTTAGACTTGGCACGACTTCAGCAATTAGAGCTGATTAATGTTCACAACAACAATCTAAAGTCTCTTCCCACCCAGCTATGGTGGTGCTCCAAACTGACCTCTCTTAACGTCAGCTCCAATATTCTCGAAACTTTCCCGCATCCTACCCTGGCGCCATCTCTTCTTCCCAACGAGGCAGACACTCAATTGAACTTGGACGCGAACAACGAGCAAAACATCCAAAATGTTCCGCCTCCGCTATCTTTATGCCTCCGTAATCTCTATCTGGGAGACAACCGACTGACCGACGAGATCTTCCTTCCGATTAGCTTTCTCACAGAATTGCGTGTATTGAATGTCTCGTTTAACGATATATACGACATTCCCTCGAATTCGTTGTTTGATCTAGTCAACTTGGTCGAGTTGTACATTTCTGGGAATCAACTGAGCTCACTGCCAATCGATGAAATTGAACGCCTTCGCAACCTTCGAATCTTCCACTTAAACGGGAACAAGCTTCAGACACTCCCTGCGGAGCTTGGAAAGATTCGACACTTGGAGGTCTTGGATGTTGGTAGTAACAACTTAAAATACAACATCACCAACTGGCCTTACGATTGGAACTGGTAGGTTTATTACAAAGTCAATTTATTTACACAGCATTTCAATTGAATTGAATCTTGATTAGGAACTATAACCTGGAGTTGAAATACCTCAACCTGTCGGGAAACAAGCGACTGGAAATTCGAAATAATCTTACCGAGTTTGATAGAAATCGCGAGAGAAATCTCACCGATTTTAGCGCACTCACGGACTTGAGGGTTCTGGGATTGATGGATGTTACTCTGATGGTCGGTGTCCCCGAGGAGACCATGTCTCGTCGTATTCGAACCTCCACTTCGGAGGCGAATCGCATGGGCTACGGTATGGCGGATAGTCTAGGGACTTGTGGTCGGTTGTCCGCATGGGATCTGGCAGTCCCTAGGTTCAGAGGTTCGGATAAAGAGTTTCTCTTTGGGCTATTCGATGCAAGAAATATCCAAGAAGGAGGAGGGAAATTCTCCCAATACTTGAATGACTGGTTTGCTTTCCATTTCGATACCGAGCTGAAGAAACTCCCGGGAGATGACATGATCGAGAATGCATTGCGTCGTACTTTTCTTAGCCTTGAGAAAGAGCTAGGAGCAATCGCTATCAGCGAAGGAAGAAGAGGAGGAGCCACTGCTGTGGTGGCTTACATCAATGATCATACTTTGTACATGGCCAATGTCGGAGATACGCTTGCTGTTATATCACGTGGTGGCAGGGCCCGACTGATCTCGATGAAACACATCCCTTGGAATCCGGACGAAATCGACCGTGTTCGTGATGCAGCGGGGTATATCTCTTCAGATGGACTCATTGGAGGAAAACTGGATGTTTCCAGGGGATTTGGTTTCTTCCCCTTCCTTCCTGCGATGAACGCTAATCCGTCCATCGAGAAGATCCAGTTGTCTGAACAAGACGAGTTCATCATCATGGCAAGCAAAGGACTTTGGGATTACATGTCCTACCAAACGGCGGTTGACATTGCCCGTACATCTCGGAATGATTTATTGGTTGCGGCCCAAAAGCTTCGGGACTTTGCTATAGCCTATGGAGCGAAGGTCAATATCGTGGTGATGGTGATCGGAGTGAGAGATTTATTCAAGAAAAAGTCGAAATCTGGAAACCGCTATTACAATCACACCACTGGAGGTGGTTTGTTTGGGTTTGCTGATGATGAGGAAGAGACGAATCAAGGATTTAAAAAGAACAGACGTGGAAAGGAAGAACTACCGGGAGATTCGGTTTGTGAATTGATTGACTTGTCTCTTTTGCTCGCATTTTCTAAAGGATTCATCTTATCATTGAATGTTAGACTCTAGCTCGTTTAGGAAGAGAAGTCCAACCGCCCGTCGGTCAAGTCGCCCTTGTTTTTACCGACATCAAAAACTCCACATTTCTATGGGAAACCATGCCCGAGGCCATGCAGTCAGCCATTGGAATGCACAATTTAATCATGAGACGATTGCTGCGAAACATTGGTGGATACGAAGTGAAAACCGAAGGTGACGCTTTCATGGTCTCCTTTCCCACAGTTACCTCTGCTTTGTTCTGGTGTCTCAATGTCCAGATACAATTGTTGCAGGCAGACTGGCCTCAAACGATATTGGAGTGTGAGGATGGAAGAGAGATCTTCGCACCGGGACTCACCAACGAACTACTATATCGTGGCCTTTCGGTTAGAATGGGGATCCATTGGGGCATGCCTGTTTGTGAGGCGGATCCAATTACTCAGCGTATGGACTATTTCGGGCCTATGGTCAACCGGGCAGCACGTATCTGTAATTGTGCGGATGGTGGACAAATCTTTGTTAGCTCTGATGTGGTGTCAGCGATCAAGGAGGTAATGGAGAAAGATGATACATTCTTGGAAGATCATTCCGAGAAATCAATGGATCCAGATTTAGCTAGTGATGAAATGGCCTTACAGAGGCTTGGGATCTTGATAGTCGAGGTTGGTGAGCAAAAGCTGAAAGGTTTGGAAAATCCCGAAATGTTGTCCATGATTTTCCCCAAAATCTTGGCTGGTCGTATCGACTTTTGGAAAAAATCGCAAAACCCTACGGTGCAAATATACGAACCAAACGTAGCACAGACCATTGACCCTAGTCTAGTACGTTCTCTGGGCTATATTTGCCTTCGCTTGGAGCGAATTGCTGCAGATAGTATGATCCTATCGAATCGTAGAACCTCTAAGCTTTATTACTTGAACGGCCTTCTGGCCTCGCACATCCAAGATAACGCCGACGACCAAGAACTATTGAAAATCATGGAGAGCTTAATCACCAGAATTGAAAACGCCTACTCTACTATCTACCTGGAAAAGATTCGCCCGGTTGCCGCTATCATTGATGAGGTCTTAGGGAATCACCAGGATAGCCTCAGCCAGTTGGATTTGGAGCAGCTCAAAAACATACTTAGAGCGTATCAATCATCAATCCTTCCTACATCGAATTTTAACAATACGTCTGATGAGGCCAGATTGCCATCGCCACTGTAGTACCCCCGCCTCACTCCCTCGTCCATTCCAAATCTTTTCTTTTGTATTATTAGAACTTTGTGGTGGCCTTAAGTTAAAATCGATTGAATTGCCCCTTTCATTGTACATTTTTCTCCTCATACAAATCCTTCCTACTCTCTCCTTTTCATGTTCTACATATGAAGACTACTCGTTCTCTTTTGATTATAAAGGGAAATCATTTATAATAGAAGTTAACCTCCTCGGAACGATTCAAGCAGTGGTTGCAGCGGTGTGATCGCCAGATTTTTTGTAAGAGGTATTTAATAAATGGAGTCTTCATCGAATATGAATGATCGCATTTGGGCTTTCATTAATATGCATGAATTTCTCGATGATCAACTCTAGGGTATAACCCAGATAACGATGAAACCATTGTTTTGGTAATTGAGTTATCGTAGCCTGTTGGCTGAAATTGAACATCCTTTAAAGTTAGTTATCAGAGGAGAGTGAGAATGGATTGTTCTAAGGCGGTGACATCGTAAGATCGAAAATTAGAATCTATCTGAAATGACTAATTGGTCATGTTCACGAACAATTTGTGACTTGAATATTTTTGTAGTGAACGGAAAATTACCAAGTGATCAATGCAGCAGAGAGCATGGTTCGATTAAATCAGTTTAAAACTCGACCAATCCCCCAATTTGTCGTGTGATCAGCGGTCACACCAATTGGTGATACGGATGATGCGAGAAAAGAATAACAAAGTATTTCAGGTGATGGTAAATATGTCACCAGGTAACTATTTCGATTACTCTTAATGCGGGGTAGCTTGACAATTGGATGTTAACCCCCTCATTGTTTCATTAATCGACATTTGTGATTGCCAATTGATGTAAATCAATGCTCACACCAACACTCAAGGTACAATCAACGCTACCAGGAAACATACCTGTGTGTACTGATCACAATCGGTAATAATCAACTGGAAGTATTTTTTGAGGTGGTTTCAAATTCATGTCAATTCACCTATTAGATACCAGTAGGTAAATTAACTGAAGGTGGTTGGAAAGTGTCCCAAAAATACGCTTAGAATCACGGAATAATCTCATCGTTTCCGGTGATTCATTCTGGACTTCATTTCTTGGCCCTCTAAGATTCCTCCTTGATTAGATTCCGGTGGAGAATTCATTAATTTTATTACTTAAAAAGTGGTTGATCAAGGAGATTGGGCAAGGATTATACCAGGTTGGGAGTGCACGCGTTCATCTCAAATCTATAAAAGTCAGGAGTTTAGATGGAAATCATTCACCAAACTCTTTTAAAGAACCTCTAGGAACTCTCTTTGCTGACAAAGCGTCCTCTCAGCAATCTTACAATGCAAAAATTTTGTAAAGATCAACAATTCACTTTTCGGGTGTTTCCTCAAATTATGCCAACCCAGGTGGTTGACAAGTCTAAGATCTCTGGCCCTTCAGTTCGCAAGCATATCTGTCCCTTATGTAGCAAACGCTTCAATAGGTCAGAGCATCTTAAACGACATATTCGCACTCACACTGGGGAAAAGCCATATCAGTGTACTTTTTCTGATTGCTCGCGTAGCTTCTCTCGGTCGGATGAGCTCACACGTCATACCAAAGTCCATGATAAGAATCATACCCGTTGTAAGGTTCTGTCGACCATGAGGACTCAACGTGTAAAATTTCAGGATCCTTACCCACTCCGCAACTCTTCTGTGCTTACATCAGATACCACGACTGCTCCATCCCGTAGAATGTCCGAATTGCTCACCAGTCAACGCACCTCATCCATGGTATACCCTAGGGACTTCTTCAGCGTCGAGGAACCTAGCTGGATGAACTGCAATGGAAGCACTACCACGGATAGTGAGTCCTCCACCCCGGCCACGCCTGAGCTTCGAGGGTATGATCCCGTTCTCTTACCGCCCATCTCTTTTCCATCCCAATTTGGCAACATACTAAACCCACCATTCAAAACTACTTCATTCCCACGTCAAAAGAGCAGGTCTCTGATGAGCATTCAGTCAATTCTGAATCATTAACCATCTCGTCTTTAGTAGTGACATTTTTTGATTCATCATATTCCCTGCCACCACTATTTCCGGAAGTATTTAACCCTTTCCACCGTCCTTTTCCTGTTGTACATTCTTCAGTTATTGTTACTCTTTTGACTGGATGTATTCTGATATATCTCTTATTCTATGACTTCGACCATGACCAATAAATGTAGCAAACCTGCAGATTCCAAATTAGATTTTCAATCATCTATCCATTAGGCTGAGAATTATGTTGAACATCGATGACCTGGTGCAACTCAATTGCCTTAAATGACTGCTTATCTAATCCCAGTCTAAATCTTGTTTGACTTGATCGATCAAATCTTAATACAATGGATTCAGGGGGAAATCGGGGATTTTTAGATTTGGGCAACGATAATGCTGGCTTGTTGAACCTTAAACATACTAATGAAGTCTTCAAAATTAATATGTGAAAGCTCGATGGTCAGCATTCAAAATAGGATTTAATATTAAGGTATTATGATAGAAATGTATGAATCATTGTCTATGAAAACTCGTCCTGAATCTCTTGACTGAGTTGCTCAGTGCATACCGCAGCTGCGATACCATTACCAAAGCCATTAGAGATACCGGTACATGGGATATTCGGTGCCGATCTGTCTGATTGTGAATCAGATGAAGGCTTTACAGAGCTGGTTGGGGACTTTGGTTTATCTTCACTGGTGACAGATTCAGAGTAGTCGTACAACTCTCTTTTCTCTAACACTTCTTCATCCCAGTAGCGAGCCTCATCCTCCAGCGTTTGGGAATCCAAGGAATCATCCACTGGGAGGGGGTGGGCAGTGTTCAAGAAGATAAGTAGGGACAGTGATGCAAGTAGCAAAAGTCTCATCTTGAACGTAATGAAATGATTGGATTTCCTTACGATTCACAGTAGATCCAACTGATTTATACCCTTCTCTACCCGACAGAGTTTCTTCAATAAAACTCCGCCATTGTTGACATGCACTTATGGGTGTATCTGATCTTAGTTACTTCTGCCTATTAATGCTCATATTTATGGAATAAAAGGGAACAAAAGGGAATAAAATGGAAATCCTTCCTATTGTCAAATAAAGAGAATTGAGCATTCATAATTCAGCTGATGCTCAATAGAAACGAAAGCAGACAAAGTAACACAATCAAATAAGTATATTTGGCAAAAGAAACACATCACTGAGTACATTTCCAACGAGGCTAAACGATTATTGGAAGAGAGAAAACAAGCCGTTCTTTCGGAAGTAAGAGGAAAGAAAGTATATGTGAACTGGATGGTAGGTCAACTAAATTAAGTTTTGGAGGGGATCTAATTCATGCACCCGGCGCAGCTAGACTTCATTCCACCTGAGTTACTATTAGCATCTAGTTGGACGTGGTTTGTTTGGTTTGAACTAATGTTTTGTTCTGGGGCGGTATCGATCATCTTCTTCTTGATCTCTCTGTTAAATAAGTGAATTGATTAACTCACATGAAGGCAATGTCTGTGTGGAGCTGAGCTAAATTTACCTAGCCAAACTATAGAATGCTTCTTCAACACCGATCTTGGATTTGGCGCTGGTTTCGACATACTGAATTCCATACTCTTCAGCTAATGCCTCACCTTGCTCATGTGAAACGGCCTAGATGAATTCAAAAGGAATGAGTGTAATGAATGGTATTCTATATATAATCTATGGTATACTTCACCTTCTTATCCTCGATATCACATTTGTTTCCAATCAAAATTTTCGAGACACCTTCGTTAGCATGCTGCTCAACATTCTTGATCCAGTTACGTACGTCTGTAAAGAAGAGTTAAGGGAAAGGTCGAAAACAAAACACCTCTAAGCCAAGAAATAAAATATCGTTTAAAAGGATACTATTAAAAGAGCGTTCATCAGTGACATCAAACACTACAATAATCCCCATGGCACCTCGATAATAAGCTTAAAAAGAGATGGTTTGAGTGAGCTCTCACAACAAGAAGGAGATATACCAAAGGAACCTACCGGTAGTGATGGTGCGGAACCTTTCCTGTCCAGCTGTATCCCAGATTTGCAATTTAATTCGCTTTCCATCAAGATCAATAGTACGGATTTTAAAGTCAATCCCAATGGTGGTAATAAATGAGGGAGTGAAGGAATCATCACAGAAACGTAATAATAAGCAACTCTTTCCGACGCCTAAACCAAGAAGAAAATAAGTTTACTGTTGGTCATCTTCCCTTAAAATGAGTGGGGCACACGTTTGGCCTGGCATGTGAATTAACTTCATCTAGAAGAGAGCCTTCACGAAAGCACCTACTCGAATAACATTACTAAACTACTAACCAGAGTCTCCGATCAAGAGAAGTTTGATCAGATGGTCATAAGTAGGGCTTTTTTGGGTGGCCATGTTGTGGACTGGGTGGTGTTTAAGACAGAGCAACTGAGAGAATTTTGAGTAAACCTCAAACTAAAAGATGCTTACGAAGCTAACTATGGTCGATGGTTTAGAATACAAACTGGATAACATGATGTAATAAGTTAAACTCGTCAAAAAGAAAATATTGATTAGGTTTAAATAAATGGCAAGGAAAAAGATCCTCAAATAAGGATAATGTAAGCTTGATGGTTTAAACTAAATTTCTGGGTAAATGAAATCGAGAAAAGTCAATAGTACATAGGGAAATCAGAGAAATCAGAGGAATATGGCCATTCAATGACCAACCAACGTTCAATGTAAGCATCTTGGAACAGTGGGGTGATATATATAATTATAAGCCATTCATGTTGAATCTATTGTTGTAATACAAACCAACTAGAAAGCTAATACAAAACAGATGGTTTATTAACAGGATAGCTGGTCAATGAATTCAAGGGTGTAGTGTCAAGAAACATGGAGCTCACTCTTTCATAAAGCGTCTACTGAAGTCAAATCTTAGGAGAAATTCCTGGATGTAGGTAACACCATCTTTCCTATCTACGTATTCATGAGATGAGATTGCCGCAGAGGTTGTTTGGTTACTTGATCGATTGTTGTTTGGGTGGGCGTATTCAAGACGGAGTAGCCCAGCAACCAGTTTCTCTCGAGAAATCTTGAACTCCTCGTATAGTGTGGAAATCCCTGAAAAGTCTGGGTCTTGTAGTTGCTCCAAGAACTGGGCCAGTTCCAGGATCAGCTCAAACATCTCGGTGATCACGTTCATAATGAAGCTTTGATTGGGCAGTAAGAAGCACCTATGCAAGATCCGATCAAGAATCATGTCGTGGTACTCCATAAGCGAGCGTAGATCCATGATATGAAGCGTCTCTGTATCTTCTTCGTTGTCGTTGATGTAGCGCTCGTACTGTCTCTGGAAGTCGTTCTCTTCAACGATTTTGTTGATGACATCGAAGAAGGATTTCCACGTAACTCCAACAGCGTAGTCAAATACATAACCACGGATCGCGTTGATAAACTGGTGGATCTCAAATCGGAACTTCCATAGCATTTGTGTATACCCTAAGGTCTGTCTATGTTGCAAACGGGTTTGTCGGAAAATATGTCTGGACACCGCATCTACACGTAATACACGCAGCAGGAAGTTAAACACTTGATTGTATTTGGAAATGGACGTCGGGGTGATAATCACATCTAAAGGATGGGGCGCGTGGTATTTGACTCTAATGAAATCCAATGCCTCGATGCCTAGGATAGAGAGAGGCGACTTTAAGTATTAAAGAGAAAGAGGGTTTAAATAGATTTGTGAATTACCTTCAGCCTCGATCTGCGAGGTGTCGAATCCTGTGAAGTTGGTAAGAAACTCGAGTCGCTCGTCCAAGTCCTTGATTTCATTGACCCGTGTACTATCCATGAACTCTAGCGGCAATTCATCGGGGATGGTTTCCAGAAGTGCTGCTTTCAGCGCAGAGTTTAATTTACGTCCACTCAGGGGCCAGCCAAAATGTTGGTTAAAGCCAATGGCGGAAATTTTGGCTCTTTCATCTAGCTGATCTGAACCGGTGAACTCGTCCAAGTTGGCATCGTCATCAAACAATGCTTGCACTATGCCATTCACGTAAAATCCATTGCCAAGTAGTAAATATTGCCTTAGTACATTCAGATGCCCAGTTAGGTTCATTTCGTGGAAGAAGAACGATAGCACTGATGAATTGATCAGTCTACAGTGTCGTTTCAGCGTGTGAACAACCGTGAGCTGGTTGATGATACTTAAGGGTGGAATGTAGTCTTCCGTTGGATTCTCATCATCGTGTTCAGCGAGACTCTTAAGCAATTCCACAAAAGTCCCATCCTTCTGGGTTAGCAAACCCGAAGGAGGCTTATTGAAAGCACTAAATTCTTCTTCAAGTAAAGTGCTATCGGACTCATGTTGGGTCATTTCTGGACTTGAAGGCTTGGATTCATGAGGGACTATGGAAGCACCTTGGTCCTTCTTCACAGAAAGTAGTTCATCATGTGCCACGTCACTACTCTCGGCCTCAGAAGCACTAAACTCGGGCTGTTCCTGGGGTTGCTCATATTGATCCTGTACCAGCAATGCCGAAATGTGATCTGCGACATCAGCAATTGTGTCCTCCACCAAGGGATTCTGCTCCTGGTTAGAGGTGTATTCTGATGGATCGATGGCTTCTCTAGGTTGCCTCACATCTGGTTCTGACGCTTCTTTGGAGGGCAGGGCGTGGGACGAACTCTGTGATGCTTCATTAGATACAGTTCTTCGTTTACGGCCATGGCTCTGAACCTCATGCTGGTGTTGGTTTTCAGCGTATAATTGTTGTTCCGCCAGGAATTCCTGAAAAATTGTTGAGTGAAATGAGTTTCAAGGGAGTTGTATCGGTAATGCATTACCATAATGCTCTTGCGGTAGGCTTCTTTTTTATCAGCGATTATTTTCAGTCGACGAGCTCGCTCCTCCCGCATAGCCTTCATTGCCGCCTCAGCCTAATTATACATGAAGATATAATTGTGAACAATCAGCTTCGATATACACAGAGCCACTGAGAGCCTACAAGGATGATGCTACCTTCTGCTTCTTCTGAATACGTATTTCTCGTGATTGATCAATTTCTTTTTGCAGTAAAAGCTTCCTTTCGATTTCTCTTTGAGCAATTAAAGATACCATGATGCGTTTGTGCTCCATTAATAGCTTCTGGTGCCTAGTGGTCTATATTAGAGGTTTCCTAAAGACGATAAAAAAAGTATGGAGCTCATTGCTTACTCTTCGATTTCATTGATCTTGAAAAGCCAGCGTAGCGAAATACTGCAATGACTAAATTCGTCGAGCTCCTCCTCGTGATACTCTCCACAGTCTGTATAAAGTGGATGTTTTTTCCGACATTCATTTAACAATCGCAATGACTTGCCAGCCTCCAAGACCTCTCTAGCCAGATTCTTCGAGATAAACGAGGGAGGAGGATTTACGTCACTGATCTAAGCAAGCAAAAACTCCATCGTAAATAGGACGTCCATTGTACATTTGAATAAACAAAAAATCACTTCACCTGATACCCATCCTCCCAATAACCATCACCATTCCTTTCCAGAAAGCTTTGCTTTAAATCAGTGTTGATGATAAAGAATTCGAGATACGGATCTACCACGTCCCAGTTGGTTTGCGATAGCAAATTGTCCCAGCTGGTTCTGGGGTTTTCTTGTGTGTTCTTAAATACGTCTACTCGTAGCCACTTGTCGATGAATTGGAAGTAAGGTACTGAGGTTTCCGACAGAATCGCTAAAGCTAAAGGTCTTAATAATGCGAATGTGGAGGAATCCAGCTCATAAGCCTTCTCGTATATGTGGGAGAGAAGATGACTGCCATGGGGGATGTAGAACCCGTTCACCACCCAGTCCTCGTACTGTCTTTCACTAAGAGAGTCTAACATGAGATCATCTCGCAAGTCCTGAGAGCAGTAATTAATTTGTGAATTAACTCGGACAACTCCACGTCAAATCAATAAAAAGTACTCACGCAATAACAGATATTGGCTAGCCACTGAAGAATCACTGCTAAGTCCTGAGTAAGGTAATAAAGCTTCAATATGGATTGCTCGTTGGAAATCTTCTCCTCACTCTCGAATGTGCTCAAGACTTCACGGACAGACAGCAAGAATGAAGATAACGAATGTGCAAATGCCACTCCTGTGAGACCAAAGGTACTATGTATGGTACAGTGAGTATAGAAGCACAATAGAAGTAAGAGGGCCTGGACTAACCTAGGAGAATTTAAACACACATTGACAACATGCTCCAATCTTCGAAGTCGACTTCCAAAGTCCATGAAATGCCTTAGTATACTGTGTAATATAAACCACTTGATTAATCCTTTTTGTGGGACAACAGAAAGACAAGAAATCGTTACCGCTGCAAGCTAGTGGCGCTAAGTCCTTGTATTCTGAAATGAGGAATTCGAAATGCGAAGGCTCTGCATTCTTGATCGTAAATAAACAGCCTGGACACGATGCCATTGACCAGGTTCAAAAGGGCCTATCATAAACCAGATTATATATGTGATTATGTCGACAAAGAACAACCAACTGGGAACTACCTCCATAAAGGTCGAGGTCTTGATTACGACACATTGGGTTTTTTCCCAATTACCACCTCTAAAGTACCTGAAAACCGAAACCACATTTTAAAATCGCGCAGCAGAAATGCGCATTGACTCATATTTACTTTTGGTAGACCAGCTCAAAGGTTCGAGTGTCTGACTCGGAGATATAAGGCGGGCTGTTGGTATCACTCAGCTTTGGCGTCGGCAAGTCCCATGAGTTTGATGCCTAGCGCACAGGGTTAGTTAAGTGCATAGACGATACAGGATGGTAAGTAAACAACGAAAACATCTTAAAGAGGTTGTTCTACCTTCATATCAGTCTCGTTTGAATTTCGTGGGAATACGCACAACGGTGGTGGGCTCTGCTCACGAGACTGGTTGCGTATAGATGGGAGTATTGAAGAATTGTTGGAATGGTCGGTTGATTCAGTGACCTCATCGAGTGCCAAGTTGAGTTGGTTGTGAGGCATCTCTGGTAGTTCTGGAATCTCAAAATTCATACTAAATCCGCCACAATCCTCCATTTGTTTGTCTGGGGTTTTTGAAATATCGTACGGATTAGCTCGGTAAGACGTGAAGATACTTTAGGTGAATCTACCAGATAGCGGCTTCAAGCCTCCAAAGAACGTGGGTCTTGGAGCAGCAGGCTCAACCAATTTTCCGTACTTGAAGAATTCTGTATACGATGCATGTTAGAACTCGAGATTTTCTTTGTAAATAGCGTGAACTGAAGCTAACTCTGTACCGTTAAGCTCAGAACGGCCGATATCCGCAGGAACAAAGTCTTCTTCAAGAATTTGTTTTGGCTCTTCTTGAAATAGCTCAGCAGGGTATTGGAAATATTCATTGGCACTACTCATGTTTATTCTCTGCGCATTTTCATAATTCGAAATTCTAGTCCCAAAGAATTCTTCAGTACTAGGTTGCGGCCGTTGATGAAATTTCTTCTTCGCTAGACATTTTTCCCCTTCGCTGTTCGACAAATAAACCAAGGATAGATATGTTTATTGTTATATGGATTGTTGAAACCATTGCTGACTTGATAAAATAAACGGGTTTCTTCGCCACGAACCTTGAGAGTTTTGGTAGTTTGGTATCAACTGGATTCGGGTCGGCTAGTTTCGCTAAAAAATATAAGATGCGCGGTAGCTCTGTGTATGTTTGAATCTGAGCATTTTCCGTCCGCTCTTGTATACTATCAACAATAATCTCTAGTGCATCGGCTTTGTCGTATAATTGATGACCTCTCAACAAATATTCATACCCTGCATATGTGTCAAAAACCTTGTCCCACTCTATACTTTCGTCATTTGTTTGCTTGTGAAACTTTAAAGCCTCGAAGTATTGAGTATAGTGGTCAGACAAGCCTAATTTTACAAAGGTTTGAGCAAAAGACATGAGTTTAGCTCGGATAGATCTCTTGTGATTTGCTGAATAGACCGAAGGAAGAGTTAAAGGTAAGAGTAGGTGTCTAACTTTTCTAAGATCGTTGTATAATGGGGAATTGAAGCTAAGAAATGGTGCAGTTCACGATCAAAGTCCCAGTGTTTATTTATTTTGAATTTTCGAACTTGTTTAAATGTAAATCATTTGGAGCTTTTACTAGAAAAAAAAACCATCCATTTTGATTAGTGACTGAATGAGTTGGTGAATTTAGCATTAACGCGTTTCTTTGAGTAAACTACTAATACTCGTCTTTCTGCTTTGAACAATATTTTTCCAAAATGAGTGATTCTAGAAACCCTGTTGTATTCTTTGACATCTCTATCGGCGGTCAACCAGCTGGTCGTATGAAGATGGAATTGTTCAAGGATGCTGTTCCCAAGACGGCTGAAAATTTCAGGTAACATGTCCACTGATTAGAATACACCTACATGGCGTATATTGACATCTATCTTTTCATGCCTTAGACAACTTTGTACTGGAGAATACAGGTAAATAGGCGTATATCCTGACTATACGTATCCAATCTATTGCTCACTTGTTTTGCAATCTTTAGAAAGAACGGAATCCCTCAAGGTTACAAAAACTGCACTTTCCATAGGTATATATAAGGGTTTCAGCACAAAGGGGATCTTTTACTAATACATATTGTAGAGTAATCAAGGATTTCATGGTACAAGGAGGCGATTTTGTCAAGGTAATATATATATAACTTGGTACACAGGTACATTCAGCAGAATACTCACCCTCCGGATCTTTGTTTAGGGAGATGGAACCGGTATGATGAGCATTTACGGGGATAACTTTGAAGACGAAAGTTTCACTTTAAAACACAGCGGACCTGGCTTATTGTCTATGGTACTGATATACATGTATATATTACCATGGCTTCCATACTGATTTCTTTCTATACCAGGCTAACAGTGGACCAAACACCAATGGTTGCCAGGTAACTGACTTACTAATGTTTACTTTTTGCTGGACTAAATTAACCACTGCTTCTTAGTTCTTCATCACATGCGCCAAGTGTGATTTCTTAGATGGCAAGCATGTAGTTTTTGGTAAATTAGTAGATGGACTTCTAACACTGAGAAAGATCGAAAACGTCATGACCGGCCCTAACAACCGACCCAAACTTCCGGTTGTTATCACTGAGTGCGGCGAGATGTAGATATGAATCATTTGAACAAAACAATAAACTCGTGTAATTCTATCTATCATCGTTATATGTGTGATAGCAATACATAATTTACAGTCAGGTTTTACTCATATGAATTATGTCAAATATGCGCTCAAGTCTCCATAGGAGTGGTCGGGGCAGTTGGAGTAAGGCTAGGCGTAGGGGTGGGACTAGGTGTGATATTTGGTGTATTCTCGTTTGTTCCTAATGCTCTATAATGCTCCAGACGCTCTTGAATCTTCACAGTGTTTTCGTCTATTTCTATTAATTTAACCTGGGATTGCTGCAGGTCGTGGTCGATTTGGGTCAGCTCTTTGCTGTGTGTTGCTCTAGTTTCTTGTAGCATCAACAAGCTAGTTTCAAACATCTTCTGTACCTCGCCGATAGTCGGTATGGGCGTTATATTGGGAACTGGAACAAATTGAATGTGAACGTGAGTATACTATGGATATGAGTATGGATGAGCCATGCATTTCTTCATGGAAATCGACTTACTCTTAGTTTCCTTGCGCGTATTTTTAATCCTGTAGAAAGTTGAAGGTTAGCATATCTCAAAGTGCTGGCGAATGCCAAGTTTACTCACGTCTGTTCAGAAAGCTTGGGTCCGGCAGCCTTACGCATTTGCAATGTTTCCCATCGCCGTAATTCCTCATCATCCTCATCTAGTTCGCTGTAAAAGATGAGATGGGTTAGCGGCTGATTGTGTATGGTACTTGAATCTCACTGGTCGGGTGAAGTAAACTGCTTACGCTTCTTCAATCATTTCCTCAAGGTCATGCCGGTGGCGGCTCTGCGCCCTTTTAGCTGCGTTTTTGCCGAGAACTAGTTTGTCACCCATGGCAGACTCGAACTCTGTAATCAACTACTTTAATAAACAGGCATCAGATGTTATTATTTCTTAAGAGTAAAGGACCTTCTTCGCCTTCCCCAACCTCATCCTCTTCTCTCACTAATCTGGAATCACCGTGAGCGTCCTTGAACCCAGAGAAAATTAAAATAGATTTATGGCAGAAAATTATATTCGGGACTTTACCGCTTCGTCCTCTAGTGATATGAAGTCACCGGATACCCTACCGGATCGGAGCTCCTCGCGTTTCTTTTTGGCTAAAAGTACCATATGCTCGTCAGGTATTCCCTCAGGATGTTCGAATTTGTCCTGAGTTTTTTCGCGTTTAAACGACTCTTTTTTAAGGGCCTCAAGGTGATCCTTCGAATAATTAGGGCGTTCTTGTGGTGCAGGCTCTGGTGTTACGGGTAGTGCGTCTTCTCTGTTGAATTGATCAGTATGTGCACCTATACACAAGATTCCCTCAATACGAACCTCAGTTTGAATTTCTTCTCTTTTGATTTCTTTAGTTCGGTACTAGCTGAACTTTTTTTTAAGCTGAAGACTTCCTCTTGCTCCTCCTAAATGAATATAACGAAAACAATTAGAAATAAGCGAGGTCCGCTTCAGGATTATATAGAAGTGGAATGGTTTAACTTACAGCATCGTCAAAACTTAAAATTGGAGCAGTTTTCTTGACTTTGTTTACTTTTGGCTTAGAACGTTGAATGATCACTAAGAAAAAGGTAAGTAAATTTACAGGGAAACCTGAGGCGTATTCGGCACCTACCAGGCTCGGGCTCTGGTTCCTCATCGACTTCGATTTTCTTTCTAATGTGCCGCTTTGTACTCTTTTTGGAAAACGTTATATCTGCCATCTCACTGATATTGTTACTCTCTCGGTCTTGTAAGCAGCTAACTTCAGAATCATGTATATTTATTGTTAGCCCTATAAATCACTGATGAGCTTGCGGAAACTGAGGAGCCAGATATTCTGGAATAATAGATCAGTTTATTTAGGAATAGATAAGTGTCTACTGGAATATTTACATGGATCAGCCAGCACCATCATCGCTCATCATTTATATAATGGCCGATCTGATCTGCTTCTATCATTCACTATATACTCAAAC